>VZTD01000486.1:1675047-1734339 GCA_013397725.1 Rhagologus leucostigma
TTTAAGGTCCTCTTCAAACTTTCCGCTGAAGCCACGGCTGCAGGGTGACAGAGGCCGGCTCGGCCCTGCCCTGCCCCGGGTGCGCAGTCCTGGATGCTCTGCTTACCCTGGGGTCCCCGGGCTCCAGGAAACCTGTGTCGCGGTCAGCGCTTAGCCCTTGAGCTGAAGCAGCTCACGTTAGACTGAAAAGGACTGATCTTGTGTTTTAATCTCTGTCGTTAACCAGCCCTCGTAACTCTATCTTCCCCTCCCAGCTACCTTTACTGAAGTTCCCAAAGATGTGACTGTTAGGGAGGGAGATGATATTGAGATGCCTTGTGCTTTCCGAGCCAGCGGATCCACCTCTTACTCCTTGGAAATCCAGTGGTGGTACCTTAAAGAACCAGCCAGAGAACTTGCACACGAATTAGCCATCAGTGTCCCCGGCAGCAGGAGCAAGGTAATACATTGCTATGGAGATATATCTCTTCATCAAATGCAACGTGCTTAGGCAGTGATCAGAATAAACTCAGCATTCCCAGAGTGCTTCCTCTGCCCAGTGCCAGCCACCAGTAGGAAGCATCAGTGTGCCCAGGCCCTCTGAGGAATGCAGGAGTACAGGGCATGCACCATGAGGGACTTCACGTCAGGAAAAAACACCAGTGCTTTAAGGATTGTAAACAGAAAACGATAAATGTTCCTCTGCAAAATCAGCAATGAGGTCCCAAGAAAGGCAATGAAAATAGCTGTAGTATGAAGTGTGGACAAGCAAAAACCAGTGCTTCTGTGAACTGAGCTGGGAATCCCTGTAAAAGGTGGGAGAGCCTCTGATCACTGATAGTGCAGAGAAAGGCATGAGGGATACACCTCTCTGTTGGTACATTAACGTGGTATCAGTCTGCATCTACAAACGCACAGTTACTTGTACATGTACACGCTTGTGTCCGTATCTGAAGCTCAGCGAGACGTTTTCAGTCAGATGTAGCAATTAAAATGCATGAAGCAGAGTTAAATCTTGCGTGCCTTCTCTCCTCCCCCTAGGAAGCCGCTTGGTGTGAGGGTAGGCTTTCGTCTAAATTTTTCAGCTGCATTTCCCCAGCATAAGCCAGTTCATTCTACAGCCCCCCCCAGAGCAAAGACAACTTGCGGGCGCCAAACGGGGCTGTACAAGGAGTGGGGTAAAGCAGGACTTTGAGGCTGTGTTGCCCTACGGTGCAGGACATGTCATCCTCTCCAGCCCCCGTCCTCTGTGCCAGCAGGGTGGCCCGCAGCAGCCTCTGTGCCTGTGCCAGCTCCCCTCTCTGTGGCACGCTTGTTTTCCTGCAGAGCTCAAATAGAGATGCAAAGCATATAGACACTGAGCTAATGCGATGCCGCCTAGCTGGGGAAAGTGTAAGTCAGTTGTCAGACTGGGAAATAAATCGCTTGGATTTAAATGTCTTCTTTAACCTTATATAAAAACTGTGAGCTGCTTTTACAATAAATGATGACAGAGCAAGCCTGGAGAATGATGACCGTCTCCCCGAGAGGCGTATCAGTGAGGTCTGAGGCATCACTTAAGTTTACAGTGGTTGGCTGGAGACAAAAACATAACCAAGTATGAAACCTGCTGCGTGATACCTGCTCCCAGGGTGTTTCAGGACTGAAGCTCTGCCCTGAGCCATGCAGGTTCCAGCTTGCCCAAGCCCTTCACTGCTGTGCTGCTGGTAAAGCGTCTTCCCCAGTGTTTGTCAGTGACTGTGAGCAGCAGAGCATGCAACAAGCATTTCTTTGGCTGCTGTTCACACCCTTGGGGGAGGCAGCGCTTCTGTGGGGCACCATGGGAACTTTACCAAAACAGTCCCCCTGGCTGAGCATTGGTTTGCTGCCTCCCCCATCACCTGGGGAACTCTCCTAAGCCACACAGGCTGTGTGAATGGCATGCAGAGAAAGTTGCATCTCTCCATGTCCTGTCCTTCCACTGGGTTGGGAATATGAGCATCCTGTTGATGTGCTGGCAGCGCTGAGTCTAATTGCCCTTTTTTTCTGTTCTTTTAGGTAGCAAATAAGGATGCAACCAAAATCAGCGTAAGTGCAGCTCAAGATGAGTGCAGACCCCTCCTCCCATGCACGTGGGATTTACTGCATGCCCCCCTCATTTCCTGACACACGAATGCAGCTGGTCTCACTGGCAGCCGCGCTCCTGCAGCACGGCGGGAGTGTGGCACGTTTCCCCTCCTCAGTGTGCCGTGGCTGAAGACGTTGTTACCATCTGTTGCTGGTTTTGCAGTCACGTCTCATTCCTTGCAAAAGCAGAGGAGGTGACGCTTGCCTTACAGCCCTTCCTTAGCCACGCTGGAAAAGGACTGTGGGCCAAATCAGAAGAGAATCTTGCTTTTTCCCCAGCCTTTTGCAACCCTCATTCGCCCGAGGCGGCCCCCTTCTCTGGCCGTCCTGCAGGAAGCACGCCCCTTTCCTTTGATGCGGCCCCGGTGCCGCTGCCCCTCTCCGCCGTGCTGAGCACTCAGGGCAGCTCCTTGGCCGCGGAGGGGGGACTGCGCCCAGCCGGGCTCGGCTCCCTGCTGCGGGAGCGGGGGCACCCCCGGGGGGCTGCGCTTTCCTCAGGGAGGCGTTCGGGGCAGTTTTGCGGGCTGGGGGCTGCCCGAGCCCGGGACTGGCCGGGGTGGCGAGAGGACACCCGCGGGGGGTGGTGGCAGAGCGCTGGTGGTGAGAGGTGGGAACGGTGGGGACAGGGTCTGATTGTGGATAGCCCCCGCCAGGTGGGGCTGTAACAGCGAGGTGCTGGGCTCAGTGTCCGCTGATGTGGGGAAATTAGCCCCGGCTCCGTGCTCTTGGCAGCGAAGGGCACGGCGCTGGGGCCGGGGCCCCAGGCGGAGGGCAGGGGGGCAGGGTCGCTGCCCGCCGCTGAGGCCGTGCCGGCCGTGCGCTCTCTTGCAGACGGTCCGCGTCCAGGGCAACGACATCTCGCACCGGCTGCGGCTGTCGGGCGTGCGGCGGCAGGACGAGGGCGTGTACCAGTGCCGCGTGTCGGACTACAGCGACGACGAGACGCAGGAGCACAAGGCTCAGGCGCTGCTGCGCGTCCTGTCCCGCTTCGCCCCGCCCGACGTGCAGGCGGCCGAGGCGGTGTCGCACATCCAGNCCCGGGGGGCACCGCCGCCAGCGCCACCACCGCCACCGCATCGACGGCCGCCGCCGCAGCCTCCTCGGCCTCGCCGCCGCCCGGGCAGGCCGTCATCCTCCGCCAGCAGCACGGGTCAGGTAGGGCGGGGGGCGGGAGGGGACCCCTGTTCCCGCACGGCCGTGAGCCCCGGGACCGCCACTCGCTTGCGGGTCGGGCAGTGTGACCCCCTCTGCCGTGGGGGGACTCTCGCTGCAGCACTGAAACTGAGTAATCGCACCCGAGTCTGTTGGCGAAGTGTACTTAGGTTGTCCCAAAGGCCGGGACTGGTGCCTTGCCCTGGCCTGGACAGGAGTGAACACAGGCACGGGGCTGGGGAGATGGGTCTGAGCACAAGACTGGGATCCGCATTCCTGTGGTAGGTGCAGTGGGAGGCCTCTTGCAGCTTTTCGGGTGCAGTGTTTAAAACAGTAGCTGCAGCCTCAGGTGAGCGAAACGCTGTGGATGTTCTGCAGAGGATTTAGATTTGCAGAGAATTTAGATCAGCGAGTGGCTTACAGGGCTGGTTGTCTCAGGCAGATGCAGGGCCTGTGCAGAGCAGGATGCAGATTCAGAAGGGAAATGTCAATTGCTGTGTAATGAGCTCCACATTTGAACTAATGGCAGGATAGGAATTGGAGATAACAGTGCTCTATAATCTTTTTCAAATGTAAACATTGTGCTAATACTGATTGTCTATCAGTTAATACTGTATTAACTTATTAATGCCATATTACCATATTGCAGCTTGCCAGAGAAGGCAGTTATAAACCTTTATTTATCTAATGACAGGAATGTCTGGGACAAAGAACACAGTCTTAAGTCTGCATTGCAAAAGTGTTTCAAGCTTCAAAGGTGTGATGCTGCTCTGGCTGGGCTTCAGCTCCCCTTTCAGCCACTGTCACTTAGCTAATGTTGAACAAATGTCCCTGCCAAGTTAGCTCTGGAAGAAGGGAAACAATTTTATGCCACTGACTGTGCAGGAAAGGCCCTGAGCTCCCCTCTCTGCTGAATCTCTTCTGACGCAGATTCATAATCTTCACACAGGGAAGTTCACACTTCTTCCTGATACCTCTTCACACTTTCTGGGCAAAGAGTTGCAGGTTTTGGCTCACAGTAATGGAAATCATTCCTATATGGGTCACTGTGACCTGCTGGTGCTTTACAAGTGCTGTGTTTTATCTGGCTACTACTTTTTCCTGTTTTCTGAATAATTTAGTTTCTTTCTTCTGTAGAAATACATGTGAAAGTTAGATTTTACTCCTTATCATTCCCAAGACTAAGTGGTTGTTCACTGGTGTCTAGTGAAAGATAAGGTGATAATTCCTGAGATCTAACTACAGGTGCTTGTGGGCATTTAAAGAAGTTCATTTTGCTTTTGCTAAATCCACTGACCCCAAGAAATTAAACCAGACGCTGTAATGCTCGTGATCTACTGGTTTTTGTTTGGAAAAATCTGCTTTCCTCCCGGGACCCCAGGGCTGGGGGTTGTTTTCGTGTTTCCTCTCCACTCCGTGACTGTGAGAATTCTTGCAGTGTTTTCCATGCTGACAGTAGAGGCTGGGTTTAGGACTTGCAGCACTGTGCGCCCTGCCTGCTGAACCCAGAGCTTATGTGGTGCATATGAACTAAAACCAGGACGGTGGACGTGCAGTGGGCTCAGTTCCACATCAACAGATGGATGCGAGCGTGTGCCGCCAAGACAGCATGTCACATATGCCTGTTAGAGCAAGACCTCCTGCCCAGATCAGCTAAACTGCTGTCTGTCCCGATTTTTTACGTGTCTGTGGTTTGGATTATGGCACTTCTGCATCATTTCTAGGCTGCATTAAATTCTGAAAATAAACTGATAGCACTGTGGCCAGCAGTGGAGGTAATGGAATGATTTAAATCAGTGGAAAAGGTAGCAGAATACAGAAAAATATTTAGTGGAGGTCTCCAGATGGAGACTGATGCTGAGGGCTACAAAACTGGCTAAACCAGAATTTAGTGCTGTGAGCTCTCTGCTGCACACACTCTGTGAACACTGCCACTCCGTGGCAGCTCCAGTGCTGGAGAAAGCCAAGTCAGACTGTTCCTGTTCCTAGTACTGACTCAATAAAGTGTAAACCAGCACCTGTTTTTGTCCCCATAAGAGGGAAGTAATTAATTTTGTATTTTGGTACAGTCCTTTTGCATAAATAATGTCTTTTTACTCTGCTTGAATCAAGACCTCTCTGAACAACAGGCTTCTCCCTGGTTTGTTGCAATTTCTGTACCTATGGTAGTTTGGGGCTGCCTGTCATTACTTAGCAATGGAACATGAACCACAGCATGGCTTAGGAGATTTGCAGCTGAGGGGCTCGGCCCTCAAAAATTCCTGATTCGGATGCCTTCTGGACCAGAACTGTCTGAGTCTTGTTACCATGAGATGTCTCTGGTTGCTTCTGTGAAGCAGATTGCTGCTGTCCCAGTCCCCAGCTCCTCGGTGTTTTAGAAAGACTGTCTGGGCCAGGGACTTGGTTTGAAGTAGAGACAGCTTGGTGTAGAGGCAAGAAGTCTTCCCTAGACATGAATGTTGCATAAAGACCTGGATAAAATACTGATATAGCAGTCAGCGTGATGAGGCCTTGCAGGGATATCATCTGCTCTTGTGAGGAAGTGGAAGACTGGGGTCTCCAGTGCTGCCACTTGGGTTGGATAAGCACTAAATTTTCTTCAAAATGTCTTAAAAGAAAATGACATCTTTGACCTTCAGAGTTTCCCGTTTGTATGTTAAAGTGGTGTTCTTTAAAGCTATGTTAGGTACAGTAATTACTGTTCTCCATAAAGAATGCAGTTGCTTTATAGGAAATGGGGTTTTTTTTCCCTTTTTATTTACTTCTGGGAACTAGAAGCTCTGTTTCAAGTCCACCCCCTCAAGGCAGTGTTGCAGCTGGTTTTCCACACAGTAGGGCTAACAAATCCAACTAAACCTTTGTTCACGTGGTGTTTAAGACTGCAGGACCTAACCTTGTGTTGCTGTATGAGTTATATCTGCATAGCAGCACAATACATACGCTTCGTTATCCTGTTTTGAGCTCCCTAACACACACAGATAAGTACTTGCACCAAATCTGTGTGTAATAATTGAATAGTCTAATACATTTAAAGTGTTTAGCATTCCTAAGTCTCTTCATTGTACACAGCGATATTTCCTCTGTATAAAAGCAGAAATGTGGTCGAACAATGGATTTGCTATCAGCGATTAAGAAACACCCTCATTTAAGACACTGGAGAGCTCTGCCTAAGAGCTGATGGCATGGCACTAGCTCCAGTGTCCTGCATGAATTGGCTTCTAATCCTATTTTCCTTGCAATAGAAATCTTCCCGATACTTTCAGTGTAGTAAGAGAGAGCCTCTATGTGCTTGGATTCCAATAAACATGATTATAGACCAAATGCTACGTTGGGATGTGCCTGCAGAGCTTTTACTGACTTCAGTTGCCATCCCAGTCATGCACTGTGGAAAAGTGTCATTCTTCACATCTTCTAATTGAACTGAAACATGAATTTATTAGAATAAATGTGTCTGTTACTGAGATTATCTGAAGAGCAGAGAGTCTCATCTGACAAACCGGGTATAAATAGAAAATCCATTGTTTTGGACATGTCATCAGAAATGGGATTTGGCTGAAGTTTGTGATCAGCATTATGGTATATAAGGCAACAGGTCCAGTGTAACAGAAAAACTGACCAATATGCCACGGAAATTAGCTACTTAAACAGAATTTTATCTGTGATGTTTAAATAACCATATAAAAACTTGGTGCTGTGGTCTCGTGAGTCAGAAAGGTTGCTGCTAGTCTGCTAGCAAGGTGAACTGAAGCAGGAACCTAGGAAATGGGATTTGGGCTGTGAGGAGACAAAGATCTGCTGGCAAGACTGTTTTTAATACTATCGGAGGAGCAGTCATCCATTGGTTCCATCCAGTGGTTCTAAATGAAATAATATCGACCTTTTAGTTTAAATGCTTGTACACAAATGAAATCTTACACTGTAGGAAAAAAATTGGGGTGGGGAAGTGAAAGTGTGCAGAGTTGTTTCTGTTTGGAAGTGCTCCTGGTTTTTACTGGGTAGAGTGGGGGGGATGCAGGAGCATCACTGAGTGAAACACACAGTATCTCTGTCTCGGGAAATTTGTAGTCCAAGTGGATGAGACAGATAAATGACACAAGAACAATAACTGACTTTGTTGAGTCGTGTGACAGCTGTGAAATTAAATATGAAAACCTAATTTCAGATCTTCTGAATTTAAGTCCAGTGCCTTAGTCGTGAGACTAACTTTGTCATCTGATGGTGAAGTAATAAACAAGGATCTTCATACTGACCTCCTGGGAGGGAAATTGACTGTATTACATCCTACCGAATGGTCTCCAAAATGTGTGCCTGTGTATTGGCTTGGGGGCAATTTCTAGTTTAACTTCTGAGCAGAATGTAGATCAGACATTGCAGCTTCCAAATTCCCTTTTATTTGTTTGATCTCTAGCCTCAAAGCTCAGAACTGAAAGGTTTAAATAAACTAAACAAAGATGGGAGTGTGAAACAAGAAGCTGTGATTCATTATGCTTAGAGTGCTCTAGGAGGGACACAGGCTCATGTGTTATGCAGAGATGAAGTGGTCATAGCAAGGAATGACATACATCTTCACTTCATGCCTGTCCCTCCCCTCCTCAAAGCCTTTGATGTCTGAGGCAGAAGGAGCTCTGCTCCTGGGCTACCTGGCCCAAGATAAAGCAGCAGGTCCCAGTCCTGCAGCCTCTGTGCCCGTGCAGCTCCCAGCGGTGCTCCGAAGAGCAGGGCGTGCACAGCCAGCCCACCTTGAGGCAGGGGACCAGGTGGAGACTCTTAGATCTCTGCTGTGCACTGGGAAGCAAGAGGTCTGTCTGCAGCTTAGAGACAGGAGAGGAAGGAGCACAATGTTTTATTGAGTCTGCTGAGCTGCGGCTGGTTAGGGGGACTCTGTTTGGAGGGGCTGTGATTGGGTTTGGACTAACTTTGGGTAAGGGCTCTCCTGGCTTTGTCAGAGCTTGAATGACCCTGTGCTAGTTTGAGAAACAGCCTGTGGAGCTCGTTTATGTTTGATAGATGAACGTTACATGAAATAGCAAGAAAGGAAAGTCTGTGAGGCTGCTCAGCTCAAGGCTCCCTGCCTTTCCCGCTCAGTAATGTCTGGGTCTACTCCACTCCCCCTGTGCTTTTTATGAGACCATGTATGAGCTCAATTCTGTTGTTACTTGTAGTTAAATGCAACCTGGGTCACATCACATTTTCCTTTACATTAAATAAAGTAGCAAGACAGGGGCCATAACTGAATTATCAGGCTGACCTCCTAAATGTCACTGGATAATAAACATGCAAAAAGAATTCTCATTAAATACACATCACTAGAACTTTAATATCTAGGCAAATTAGACTGCTTTGGGGACAAGTGAGGTCAAATATCTTCTTTTGTGTCTGTGTAATGTGGATTAATTCTCGAACTGGACAAAAGCACTAACTGCTGTACTGTGTCACCTCATTATCTAGGGCAGAAACAAGCTGTGCCTGGGTGTTTTTGTACTGTGGAAATGCAATTTATTTGAGTAACCTCCTTTCAGCGGTTCTTGCTTGTTCCCCAGAGGACAGACAAAACTGTACTAACCTATTCTACTCCAGCCTGTGCAGTGCCCTTGAAGAAATCTGAATATTATTTGAATTTTTTTGATATCTTCAAGTTATAGATGAAAAAATCTTCTAAAAATATTGCTAAACACAATGAAGGGGCTATTCCACGTCTTTTTAATGAGTGTGGAAGCTGTACCTAACACTGGTCTGGATTTCTATATAAGATTGATTCATTAGTGACTGAAAATTAGAAATTTATATGAAGAAAGGCTCAGTGCACCCACGTGTATTTTTGCATGAGCAAACAGCATTTTGGGCAGGAACACACATATACTGCTAGTTCTTTATACACAGTTGCAATAGATACTGTGCAATGTGGAGTCTTAGTTTGCAGAATCAGCTAACTTTGTATCTTTTATGAGGCAGTAATTGTTATGCACTCCCCACCTCTGCTATACTGGTGCAGCTTTACTGACGTATAAACTAATGCTTGAACTGTGTTGTCGATTTATATAGGTCCCTAACAGTTTAAAACTTAGCAGTCGTGGCACAAAGAAATGCCCAGACAGCCTTACTGGTACTGGGTTTGAGAAGGCTTTTAGCAGTGTGGGCTGTAGGTGGAAAGCAAACATAAAGTAGCCTCTGCCAGGAAATGGATCTTACAGTAGTCCTGTGTAGGTGTTTCTTTTTACTTAAGAGAGCCTGACAGGACTGTGCTGGTAATACAAGGGGGTTGCTTTGGGTTTTGATTTAGCTTTGCTTAGGCAGTAGGAATGCTGTCAGGCTCAGTATTGCTGTTTACTATGTGTTTTTTTAAATTAGATAATGGTAGAGCAGTCCCATATGTCAATAATAAACAGTTCAAGTAGGTTTGTATTGGAAAAAATGGGGTTGTCAGCAAAATGGTATTATTTGTCACAACAGCGGCTAACAACCGAGTACTTTATATTGCTAGGCTGTTATCAGCTGGGAGGCAATTTTATTAGCTGGAAAGAAGAGCAGTTTGGCAGAGCAGCAGCCGTGCTCAGTGGTGGGGTCTGTGCGAGCCAGCACGAGGTTGTGCCGCGGTGGAGGAGGGAGCTGTGCTCACAGAGCACACGCAGGACACCGAGCATTCCCTGAATAGCTGCTCTCACCCTGCCTGTGGCTGGGGAGCAGGGCATCCCTGTGTGTGCACGGAGAGGCTGCTGGCTTCCAAAGCAGGCAGAGCACAGGGAGGTCTCTAAGGGACATCATCTTCCGTGTCTGTCATTTTGTTACTGTGCTCCTGGAAGTGTTGGGGAAACGTGGGGACGTGGCACCTGAGGACATGGTTTAGTGGTGGACAGTCTGGTGGTGCTGACTTCATGGCTGGACTTGGTGATCTTAGAGGTCTTTTCTAACCTTACCAATTCAGTAATTCTATGGGTAAAATTCATCAAACTGACATAATCTGAAATAGTTTACTGCTTTATAATTTTTAAAATTGGTATGCTAATCTGAATCCCTCTCACGCCGAGGATCTGGAGATTTCACATGTACAGAGGGTATTGAGGAATATCTCATGTCCACAGTTTTGTCAAATAACCCCTTGCTGGCTTAATTCTGCAAAGCTTGGCCTCGCTTACATCTAGGGCATAGCAAAGTCTTTCATTAACTAACATCTAGCAAGTGTCAATCATAGGAAATGTTTAGAGGCTCTGTGTATTTGTGGGTCAGTCCCAAAATCCCACTGTTGGTTTACAGCAAAAACCTGATGCCTCCTTTATGGAAATCACAGGCTCTGCTTTTTTTTCAGGCACGTGCTCTCAATACAGCCATTTTTTGTGTGTCATCGTGTATTCTGCTAATGCACTTAGCTCTCTTCTTTAAGTATGGACAGGATAGGGTTATTTGTCAAAAAAATCCTTAATCTGCCCCTTGCATCTGCTTAAGTTTAGTAATTCTGATTGGAGTGATAATTACAACTACATTGGCAGCTTGCTCCTAATCCTGATCAAGTCAAAAATACTCTAAAAGACAGTGAAGTGAGAACTACAGTGTCATCATCTTTATTTCTGGGTTGCAAATATTTGCAACTTGTATCAATTGCAGAATGTGAAACCCATGGCTCAGTCCAGTGTGACTCTTACTGCCAGTCTTTTCATAAAGTGCCAGCCTGTGGAATTGTGTGACCATATCTAACTTCCCTGCTTTTCTGCAATATGGCTTTTTAGTACTCCTACTTATAATGAAAAACCTGAGAATATGGCCCATACTTGCTTCAAAGTTCAGTAGCTGAAGCCAGTTCCCAGTATTCTTCATTGCCTCGTGATCTGGGCAGTTTGAGTTGTGCTTTTGCTGCTTGTGTGTATGGATATGCTCTGGAGTTCCTCACACAGTAGTACAGAAGAAGGAAGTGTAGCACTGGCTGCCCTTTTGCCACCTGAACTACCGCTAATGCAGTTAGTCATTTTTCTGTATGTTTTAGTTTAAAATTAATTTTCTACCACACCTCATTACAAAGAATTTTGTATCTCTTAGTATTCAACTTTCAAGGAGTGAATTAGTGGTTCTTGGTTTTGTTAAGCTAATTTTAGATCATGGAACTGCAGAAAATTCTGGAAATTAAAACAAATTCATAGTTGCATGGTTTGAGTGTCTTAATAAGATGTTTGGTGAGGAGACATCATCTCACTGATACCAGAGCAGAAATCTGTTTGTGTGAGGGTAATACAAAGTAGAGACCAGCTGCAGGTCTCAAAAGAGGAAAGTTACTGGCTTATTTAAATGCAAACCAATAGAAAGTATTTAAACTGTATAATCTGTATAGAATGAATTACTCCTTTTAGGCATTCAGGATGCATTTCTATTCTCCATTGACACCGTCTACAGCAGCATTTCCTTTTGGAGCTTGTTATAAATTACTCCTGGTGTCGTCTTGAAGTTATTCTTTCATTTCTCCACGAGTGGATATTTGGAGTGGTTGAGTGGTCTATTTGGCTGTCTCCAGTGTAGAAGAGATCCCAAGAGCAGTCCCTCAAGGGCCTGGCTCCCTCAGCTCAGCTGCTGCTCTGCTGGGCTGTCTGTGGGCACTGCCTGCCCTCCGCACAGAGGTGTTCACAGGCAGATGTAGTGTTTGGAGAAGCAGAGGGAGGCTTTGGTAAGAGTGCTGATTGTTCTGTGCACTTTTGGCTACCACAGAAGGGAAGTGGGGATATTGAAGGAAAATGTTTCCCATATTGTGCACCCCTATTTCTTGTAACTTTAGTGGGAGATGATTTTTTACCAGCCTTTGGCAATGAAACTGCATATCTCTCTGGGAACCTAAAAACCAGAAATATTTCTGTATAAAGGTAGAAGTATTTCTTGCTTCATAGAAGATATGCATTTCCGTACATTGATCAAATCCACTAGTTCAACAACCCCTCTGTTTGTGATAGCTGTGTTTAATACAAAAGTGTCGTGCCTTGCAGACCTGCAGCAGCTGTGGAATGGGTCAGATCAATTGTCCATTTAATCCTGTACTCTATGTCTAATGATGTCCTTAAATCCAGGAGAGGGGAAGAGCCTCTGTGAGGATAACGGAGCACTTGGCTGGTCTGTGTACCATGAGCATATTTGGAAGGGATTGTCAGCTCTAATATTTTAACAACAATTTGGCCCTGATGAGTCTCAGTTAAAATGAGCTCTATTGATATCAAAATCTGCCTCAATATTTGCAGGTACCTTAAGAAACACATCCCCAACCCCTCTACCAACGCCTGTGTCTGTTCTGTCCCACAGGCACTCACACATTGACTTCCAGCAAAGCACTGCAGTGCTTCCAAAAATCAATACTGCAGAAGGAATATTTTTCTTTTCTTAGCTTCTTATCAGAACCAAACTTTTATTCCTGCATCATTTCCTTGGCATGACTACACCCCTCTCTCATTGCCATCCAATTTATTTATTTCCTAATCTGTAGCCTTCCTGCTACCATGCTAAAACACCAAAGTCTAAAACACCAAACAATGAAAACACCAGTCTTCTGTCCTAGGTGGGCTTTTTGAGTTGTCACATCAAGAATGGTCAAAATTAGGGACCAGGCTGCTACAAGGAATTGGCCTTTTCTCAAATACACATATTTATTTTTTACCTATTCTGGAAGTTTGCACTGTGCTGCCCTGTATGCAGCTTCTGTAGAGTTATCAAGCCTTAAATTCTGCCTCACCTCGTTGTTTTCAGGTGAGTGTAGCCCAGCACATAAATAGATACAGGTGTGGGCAAGTAAAACATGGTCATTTCAGGGGTGCTAAATACACCAAATGCAAATGGAATCTTATTTGAAATACTAAAACCTGTTGAATTTCCAAAATTAGGACAGGAGAGGCTTCCCGTTACTCTTGTAACACGGTGTTTGGGCAATTCACCTCTAAATACAGGCCTGAACATTGCAGTGGATATCTTGAGAGAGAAGGTAGAGAAATATTGAAAGGTGTATTTGAGAAGACCTAAAATGATGACACAGTTTTACAAAACTCTGGTCAGTGTGTTCTGGCCAGTAAAATTGCTTTCAGCTTCCTGGAGAGTTTGAGGCTATGGTGTGGATAAGGAAAGTGAAATTGTGGGCATTTTCATGAAGGGTGTGGAGGGCAATGCTGATAGTTTCACCTGGCTGTGTGAGAAGATTTACTCTTGACCTTAGAAACCTTGATGTCATGGATGAAGGAACAAAGCAGAATCACAAGCTTCTACCTGCAAGGTTGTGGAGAAATAAAAACATATGCTGACTTCTGTGAGGCATTTTTTTTTGAGATGAGTTATGGAAAGCTGTTCCAAAACTCAGTGAATCATAAATAAAAACATGTAGTGGATAGAAAACTAATTTTGTCATCATGCCTTCTAGGCAGGTTCAGTGGCAAGCAGATCCCATGCAGTTGCTCATAAATATGTGGGGAAGTCACCACTGCAGAAATTAGCTACACCAAAAGGCAGCTGAGGAGCTGTTTCTGGTTGTGCCTGGGCAGGATGATCTACAACCAGCCGAAAGCCAGGAGCGATGGGGACACCATAGTTCAGGGTTTTTTTCTATTGTACAAATGCTTCTTTGAACAAGAGCACCTCCTGTTCCATGCAGTGCTCTGGGGTTGAGCTGGGAGAGTCTGCTGAAGTCAGCACAGGCTCTGCATGCACTTCTGCACAGCATCCTGGAGAATTAGCTCTTGGGGAGGAGTGGGAAGTTTAAGCCACTGGGTACAAAAAAATGATAAAAAAAAAAGATAGCAAAAATGCAGTGTGTGGATTGTGCTGGAGAGTGGAAGGGTGTAGACAGCTTATAAGATCTTGTCTCAAACTGTGGAATAGTTCTAATGGGGTGTAGCTTATTATCTCTTTGGTTCAGTAAGTGTATCGTGACTTTAGTAATTTCAATTAAAAACTTCTAAGAAGCTCTTAGGTCTGAAGTTGGGTAAATTCCCTTCAATTCAGTGCAAGTGCTCCAAATGTATGTCAGTGAGTGAGAATTTGTTTTATCTAGGAGGTTATTGTTTGCAATGATCCTTGACCAACAACCTATGTAAAATTCCATTTTTTTCATAGATACCAGAACAAGAATATGTATCAGGCACAGTCTAAAGTTTCTGGACTGAGAGAATAGATCAATCTATATGGTCAGTTTGATCCCTCACCTCTTAATGAAATGCCAGGTTTGAGGGCTTTAATTGGCCATTGTTCTGTAAGGAAATAGGCCAAGGCTAACAGGTCACTGCATGAAAGGCAGTACAGAGGAATGTCTCACGACACTGCCAACCAGGGCCCCAGCTCTATCATCAATAGGCAGTCAGATTTGAGGTGTTATCTCATCTTTCAAGGAAAATAGGCTACTGATGTCTTTCAGCTTTTTATTATATGGGCCACTGCATTTTACCACCATCTCAGAAAGAGACATCAAAGGACTTTTCAGATTCTTTCTAGTAAGAAAAATAGGTGACTGCTGGAAACTGTGGGTTTTGACCATTGGTTAAATATAGCTTGTAAAAGAATCATCCCATTTTTTCTGTGTGTCACAAGTCACTTGGTTAATTAATGTTTGTTTTCAACTGAACTGTTCTAAGTCAAACTGTGATTAATTCTGGCATAAAAAAAATTTATTAAATAGAAAATTGCAGTAAAACACTATTATGTCCTAAATCGAAAAGAAGGATGAGTGATGCCAGAGAGCAATTCACCATACATGAAGAGAACAATTTGTTCTTGTTCTGCATGGTGGTAGACTTTCCCTTTTGGCCATGAGCATATAAATATTTTAAAAGCAGAGCTGTAAGTCTCTATAGTGATAAATAAGCTTGCAATAACTGAACATCAAATGAATATTCAAAATATCAGTGAAATGTTTTCTTTCAAGTGTCTGTAGTTTAGAAGTAACTGTGTACTCCTGATTTAGGGTGTCTGGGTAAAAACTCTCTGTTCTCACACCTGGGTCAATCGTGTGTCCAGATCCTCATGCTGAAGCCCACATTTTGTTTGTTTACATCTACAGATGTAGCAGTTTATTAACTAAAAAGTCAAGATTTCCACTACTGCAGTAACAGCAGAATTGAGGACACTAAGTTCAGTTTGTTTATAATCGATGGTTCAGGTTAACTAATCAGGGAGAAAATACTGGAAGTTATTTTTCTGGTCTACTTATATTCAGAGAGAGGAGAATTCTGAAGTTCTGCGTGTCCAAGACTGCCTGAAGTCTTCGAGCAGAACAACACTGAATCAGTATGAAAAAAGGAGCTTGTATGTGGTATTGAGTAAGAATAATTGCTTTCAAATTATGTTTTAAAAACATGTGTAACTGCTGAGATTCTTCTAACAGACTCTGAACTCACATTCTGCTGTCAAAGAAGATGGAGAATACAGGTTAAAAACAACAGCAATTTCTACAGAAGGAAAAGACAAAATTTGGACTGTGGAATTCACAGTTCTGCATTGAAATTTAAACTAAAACTAGTACTTAAAGGTAAAACCAACATAGGAATGATTTTGGTAAGCAGACACACAGGTGATGCAAGGAGCTGTGACTAATACTGCTTTCTCTTCAAAGCAGAAATAATCCTAACCTGGTGTTCCTGGCAGCCCTTCAGTATCGTGGTTGTAAGAGCACTTGAGCTTCACGAGCCCGTTTCTCCAGGTTGAGTTTCTGTGTTTCCAGGGGAATTCCCCCTCACAAAAGACATCTTGCTGTCTGAGTAACTGGCAGCATCTCAGACTCGAGTCCTGTTCATTGAAAGAACAAGTTCAGCCCTAGCAGAGAAAGAGTGGGTTCTCATCACCCTCAGGTTTGATCATAATAAGGATCTAAGGCCAGCTCTTCCCTGCAGTGCTGGGCAGGTGTGGAATTGGCACAAACTGGGACCACTGAGCTGTATGCAGCTGCCAGGAGTGTCGGCTGCTGCCAGGCTGCCCCTGCCATCCCCAGGCACAGGGGACAGTGACAGCACGGGGGGACTGTCCCGGGCTGGCCTTCCTGCAGCTGTGCCATGTCCCAGAAGGGAGGATGGCCGTCTGACAGCTTGGGAATGGGGATGTGCTGATGGAAGTGTGGGTCCATTGGGCCTGTGAGTGCAGTTTGTGGATAAGCATCTGTCTCCAGCTACCATGCGGCGCGTCAGGCTCAGAGACAGACCGATAGCAGGGCTCCCCTCCAGCCTTCCCAGTCAGCTCTTTTCTCTCACTGGTGCAGGTAGAATTGTGAGCTCCTGCCTTGCTGCGTTTGGGATTGGTGACTGTCCCTGTGCTGGCTGGGAACCTGGGCTTTGGCAGCTGTTGTGCACTTCCCTGCACACGTTTTTAGTGTCTTTTTGCAATGAGTTGCAACTAACTCCATTAGTTGCTGGAGTTAATTGTGTTTGTTAATGATTTTTCAGCTTTCAAAACAAAAATCCTGTATTCATCTTAATACCTTGCTGTTGCTATGTAGGCAGTCCTTAGCACGTGTTTGTGCATGCAGGGATTTAATTAAAACCTTAATAACTAAGTAATCACCACACAGTCTGGGCGTCTGTGAGATAGCACTGTGGGGACATTTCTTGAGTTCCTCAACTGCACACCACATTGCTATGTACTATTCTTGATACTGGCTAATCATACTCCAGCATTGCTGCTGAGGTGTACATAGATTACGAGGCAGCTGGAGCAGCGAGCCCAAGAGCAGCGCTTTGCTCAGGCACTGTTTGAGGCGTTTCCTTTGATCATGCCACAGCTAGGAGACACTCACGTGTCCTAGAGACCAAGACTAAAGTACTCTACTAAAGTATATTACGGTGCCTGAAGTGAGTTTCCTAAATAGAAGTGCCCTGATTACTTTTCCAGAAACACTGAACGCAGAAAACTTATTTTTAAAGTTTTCATGCTTTGCATAGCGTCTCCGACAGTCTGGGTGACAGTCAGTGTTTTGGGCACTGATTACTCCTGTAGGTTGGGTGTTCAGCAGAGATGAGGCCTCTCCCCAGGTGCCCCTCTGCACTTCAGCTGCAGGGCAAATTCCCACCGGACTCCTGCTTTTGCGTGGAAACGTCCCACATCCGTCACATCCGTTTGCATGCTGGTGACAGCTGCACATGCTGATCCACTCATGGCTCGGGAAGGTGTCCCCTGTGGGCATTTGGGCCCAGGCAGCTGCTGTGGCCCAGCCTGGCCTTGTCTGCGTGGGCTGAGCCGGGCTCGGGGAGCGCCGGGCATCGATGTCCTGCCCTGCGGCAGCGGCGTGGGCTGCACCGGGGCACCAGGGCTGCTCCAGGGAACGGGGCTGTTCTGCCTTTGCCTGTGCTGGCAGCACAGCAGTGACCCGCTTCAGAGGTGGCACAGCCAGAGCCTCACGCCGTGCCTGTGTGTCCGTCCTGCTCTCTTGGCTGAGCGCGGCCAGGAGACCTCGGCCCCACGGCTCAGCCCTCCCACGCCAGGGGAGGGCGCACACAGCAAATACCTTCTGGTGTCTTTTCAGCACACGTCGCTAGAAAATAAAAAAACAGAGCAAGCATCTTGGTGGAAATGGATGTGAGGCAGGGGCAGCCTTGGTAACTGCAGCATGGCCGTGGCTGCCACTTGTTGCTGTGAGCAAACGCCTCGGTGTGTGTCCTCCCCAGGGAGAGCCGTGTCCTGCCCCATGAGTTACCTCATCGCAGCTTGCTCTCCTTGGGACAGACTGACGGTAACAGATGTGTTCCGCACCTGACCTCTGTTTTTCTATAGCTCCTGAGCACATTTTTAATTTAAAATTCTGCTCTTTCCTATAAAAGGTAAAGAAGATGTCAAGGTCTTGCTGTTCCCATTCCAAATGAAATGGGTTCGTGTCCTGTTAATCAAGAAGTACAGCCGCAGCATTTGTCATTTCCCTTTAAAGTAATGGGTGGTTGATACCTGTCATTTCTCAAGAAACTATATACCAGATTATGGTGTATTTATAGAAATCTCAATTGCTGGTAACTTGGCTGAAGCCAAGTTTAGGCATACCATTAGTAACACATAATGAAATGACCTAAGTGGAGTTAGATTTGGGAGGGGGAGGAAAAAGCTATTTGAGTTGGATAGCTGGAGGATGCTGTTTTACTATTAAAATTAAGCTTCTGACCCCTGGCACTGAAGTGATAAAAATGAATCTTCCTATATTTCTCTTCTGCATTTAATCTTCTATATTGGAAAAGATAAAAAATCAAATCTGCTTCTCTCCCTTGTCTCTTTCTTTTCTAGGTACAGGACCTATTTATGCTACAGACCCACTCCTATACATGTCCCTGTTAATACTGCATAAGCTTGTACATTTATTAGTAAACCACTGACGGACTGCTCCCTCCACTCCTCCTCAGCCAAACAGAAAGGAACCTATTTAATAACAGACAAAATCCCTGACAATGAAATCCCTACAGTTTTAAAGATGGACAGAAAGAGACTGAAAGAAGCATGATAAATTCTACATGGGGGGAAGAACATATTTTTGGGGATGCCACAGAAAAGTAAACCACATAGAATAATGTATCTAGTTTCCAGACTCTATGGTGTGAAGCCCTGCTCTATGCATGGCACTTATGATTTCTCTATTTTAATGTAATATTTTTTCTTTTCTAAACCTTTCCTCTGACTCTTCATTTTGCACGAACTGTTGAGCAGTTATCTTTATGACAATATGTAAAGATGTTGGGTCAAACCCTTCCTAAGAAAGGAAATATTTTTAGTAGATTATTGTGTTTAGGTTTTTTTGGATTTCTTTTTTCTTTTTTAATTAAATTATTTCTTTTGGAGACATTAAAAAGGTACATCTTACCATAATTAATATTCACTGTCAATAATATTTATTTTTAAATGAAGATTGGAAACAAGGTAAGACATTTGTTTATAAACTGTATTGTATATTGCTGAATAACAGTTGAATAAAAAGATTTTGAAATAAAGTTTTTACAGATGTGTGTGCCTTTCCCTATGTCCTGAATGTCCCTGAGAAGGCTCGATGGCTGCGTGAGTTCCCTACCTTGTTACAGCACAGAGAGTTGAGGAAAGATACAGCACAAACAAAATAAAATGGAAATCAGTTATTTTTCAGACACCCTCACCTAATGCCAAAGCCCACAGCAGGACGTGCAGGCAGCCAGTCACAGGCTGCAGCTGCCTTTTCCTTGGTGCCACCGGCTACCTCGGGGCAGTCAGGGCAAGATCTGCTAGATGGACAGTGGGACGGTGTGTGGCATTCAATGTAAATTGCTTTGGTTTGCCCCAGGCCTTTCTGAAAAAAGGTGAATCAAGCAGTGGAAAATAAAAATAAATCATCCTGGAATGTTGTATTCCCTAGTCCCAAGATTTGTTTAAAATATATTCAGATTTTTTAAAATGCGTAATTGTGTCACTTTTCGTATCCAGGTGAGCTTTCTCTAAGGAAGCTTTTTTACAGTAAATAGAGCAGATATTTTTCTCTTCCAAAATGCTTGTTTTTCAAATGAGCCAATAGGATGACTTGGTAAAGAAACTTGACCTTCGTTAGCTGAATTTAGTGAAGTACCTTGAAATTTCCTATGTGTGACTATGACTCTTATCCTGTCATTTGTGTGGCATTTTAGAGAGGAGCTTCCTTGTGGGAAAGGTGGAGTGACAGCTCCGGCGGCAGCAGGACTCTGCCTGCAGGAGCTGCAGAGCAAACACAGGACATGCCACTGCCTCACATCTTACCTGAGTCCTTTTCTAGGAGGGCAGGAAGGGATTGTAATTTTCTCAGATGGTCAGGATTTCCTTTTTCTAGGGCTGCCAGTGACAGCCAGGGATTTGTGCCACTTGCACTCAGTGGGTTTGAGAGCAAGCAGATCTGTGTTTGGTATGTCCTGCTACACTGGTAGTAAAAGCCTCTTGTACTGGGGCAAACTCACCATGGGGATCCACAGGTGGTAAAATCTTGGCAGTAATGTTCATCCCATTACTGCCAGCTGTAGGATCCCATGGGTTTGGGAACAATCCATAATCCTCCCACAAAAAGCCAAACTGCTCTTTGGAAGAACTCGGAGGAGGTGGTCGTTGCGAGCCTGGAAGTGCATCAAAGCATGAGACACCGAAGAACACAGTCCTTGGCTTCCATGTGCACACGGGAGGCTTCTAAACCTGGAAGGAAAAGATAGGTGGGAAAAAGATTTGCATGTTGGACCATGTCTAGACTAATACCGGCATTCCTGTCTGGGAATTTGCTCAGGGACAGTTACTCCAGCAGAGGTGTGCGTGGAGTCTGCAATGTCAGGCGAGCTCTAACCCTTCAACCAAGGGCTGGTCATGCAAGTGAAACACGCTGCCTGAGTTTGCACTGGGGGTCCTCTGGCCAGCTCCATCGCTGCTGCTGTTTTCTCAAGGGCAGAGAATATTTCTCAGGGCCTCAACTTCCTTCTAAGGGAGAGAACTAAAATTTTTCCATGAGAGGAAGAAGAAAATCTTCCTAAATTGATGTAAATAAATAGCTGAGGCTTGAAGCAGTGAAGCATGTCTCTGTAGGAGTAGTTATGCTTCTATTTCAACTTCAGCCCTACCCCAGCTGGTCTTCAAGTAAACAGGTATCTGCTTTGCTCTGATACTTTCGTTTCGTCACTTAGCAAGCACAGTGTATCTTAAATTACAGACTCTGTGGTTTGGAGGAAATATATCAATCGTCTTGATTTTGTCCTTTTGTAGCCTGTTACCTGCAAAGGGATGTGGCAGCAAGTTTTGTGTGCAGTGACAGGAGTGGAATTACCAAGGTCTTTTAGACTTTAATCACATTAAAGGTGAAAAAATATTAAATCTACAAGTAAAAATAACTTTTTTTATCCTTTCTGAGATCAGAATTAAGTGTGCCACAGTAGGAGTAACTATTCTTATATTCCAATTCACCATAAAACCTCAGAAATACTAAACAATAACCTGAGGATTTGATGAAAAATCTCTTCTAGCAAGAGTAACAGGCATCTTTTCTTTCCAATTAAGACCTGTACACAGGCAGAGAGAACTCGTTCCCAGCACACAGGATAACTTCAACAGGTGAGCAGATTGCCAAGATAAGCTGGCTTTACCTTTACCTTCACTATATTTCTGCCTTTAAAAATGTGCAAAATGAGTCCTTCAGGTTTCAGGGCTGTGGTTTCCACATTCAGGACAGCTTTTTTTAGCAAAATACACAGCCTATAATTGGCCCTATCTTCCTGTAGTGCAGGGAAAATAACTGGCTAAAGAGGAGACTGCAGCTTTCAGTACAGTATTTTGTTTTTAAAATGCACTTAAAGGAACGAGAAATGTTTTGAAGACAAATTGTAAAGAATTTGGAGCCTTATTGCTTGTGAGTGTGTTGAGAACTTTTGCTAAACATCTGTCCTCTGAGAGGGGTCTTTCTTCTGAAAAGGGCAACTGCCTCTCTTCTGCTGATTGCATTTACAAAGGGCAAAGTGAGGTTTTGCCGTACCCTTAATGGACAGAGGCTAGTGGCAAATCTTGCTCTTTCATAAGTCTCAGCATTCCTCGTGGTGTCTGCTGTCAGAATCGATTAGGAGTAAGTGCCTGTGCTGCAGAGCCGTGGGAGGGTGTGTGGCTCCTGCAGTGCCACACGGAGCCGGGCACAGAGTCCCCCAGCACCGCGGGTGGGGCGGGTGGCGCCCGGGGAGGCAGCCCTGGCTCCCTGCTCTGGGGACAGCACAGTCTCCTCGCACAGCCAGCAAGCAGGGAAGCATGAGGGATGGCTGTTGGGGGCCAGAGCTGAGTCATCTGTAATATAATCATAAGGAAACACCCATTTTTCCTGAGAGAAAATCAATAGAACTTTGCACTTTTCCTTGTAATATTTCCAGTCTGCGCCATCAGCTGCAGCTCGCTCACAGTTACACTGCCATAAATTCACTGCGAGTTAATGGATTTCCACAAAAACGAATGGATTTACAGCAGTGTAACAGAGCTGGTGCTAGAGCCGTGCACATGTAAAAATACATGGAACAAAAGTAGTTTGATAGCACACAAGTGACCTTCAAAGTGCCTAGACCTAGTGAGTAAAAAACAAAATTACCTAGTTTGTGGTGTGCTCCTTCTCTGGCAAAGTTCCCGAGGAAAATGGAGCCTGCAGTGCTGAAAGCCTCGCTGTGCGTGGCAAGAGGGCCAGACCCACTGAAGGGAAGATGGGTGAGTGAGCAGCTTCACACTGTGATGGAGAGTGCAAAAGACTGTCTGAACATGTCATTTGTCATTTCCTGCATAAAACATTTTGGAGCCTAGTCTCACTTAGAATTAGTAAGTAAATAATGTGCTCCCAAACTTGTGTGTCAAAACTAGGTTGGTTAATGTATGAGCTGCCTCCATTGCATTTGTTACTCCACAGCAAATTTCATGCTCAGCCAGAGGCTGGCAAAGTTCATTTATTCATTATCCCCAAACTTTGGGCAGTTATTATTCAAACTCCCCTAGTACATCTATTTAATAAGAAGAGAACAGAAAATTGATGGGATCAGAAATGTTAAGGTCTTAATTAATGCTTTTAGCAAAGACTGATTGGAGGGGGGTTGTTGTGAGAATATTAATGCGCAGCAAGCGTGTGTCTGGCTGGTGGCACTGGGCAGGGGGAGGGCTCTCCCAGCCCTGCCCAGGGAGCTCTGCCCCTGCAGCCCTGTGGGCTGTGGGCTTGTGAGACACCACCTGCATCACCTCAGGGCTCTGGGCCTCCAGGTCAGGGAAAACCAGTGCTGCCAGCCATGGGAGAGCACCAAAATACCAACGTGTGTGAATTACTGCTGCTGATGGAGGAAGAGAGTGTTTAAATGGTAAAACATCTACTTACAGCAGAGTAAAGTTGGGAGCTTCTTTCTTTTCTGTTCTTTCTGTGCAGTGCTGCAGATCCTGTGCTGCAATGGGGGCTCCCGGGCAGCCGGGAGCTTCACTGTGGGCAAGGGGGGACCAGGCTTGGGTTTTGTTCATGCAGGAGCAGCTACAATTATATCACAGGAAAATTAACAGGTCTTAAAACAACGGGAACAAGATGAAGGCTTGAAGCCAGGCAGGCCATGAGGAACCCCTGCATCAGCCTGTCCTGCCCCAGAGCAGCAGCAGCCGTGTGTGACAGGGATGGGGAGGAGGAAGGGAGGGCGGGGTGGGGGTTTGTTGTTGAGTTTAGACCATGCTTATAAAACCCAGCAACCTCTGCTGAGTAGAGATGGATAATATTATAAATGAAGCCAGTCAGGGAAGATATGTTTCAGATCTGCAACAATGACAATCCAAAATTTAGCACTGAACAAGGCAGCTATTATAAGGATCTGTGCTAATGCCAATGAGTGGATTGAAATCTCCTATTTCTCCTCTGGTGACTGCCTGCCTTCTAAATTATAGCAATTATGGACATTGCAAGTAAAACACAGTTACATTAAGAGTTGAATCAAAGAGGACTGTGATGTAGAGTTAGTTAATGGATTTCCCTATTTGTTGCGTATAGATTTCCTTTCCTGTTATTATTGAACTGTTTCTTAAATCTCATATGGAAAATCATCTGTGGTGTAATACAAACTAAATAACCAAGATCTTCATAAATAATTCAAAAATGTTTACAGTTCAATTGAAGATTATACTTTTCTAATAGGAAATTTTTGAGATTTACTCTGGGGAAGATGGGAAAGGGGGTGTTATTTTTTTTTCTATTACATGACCAGATCTGTCAAAAACTTTCATTTGTCTCTGCATTAGTATTATCCTTTAAAAAGGAAGCAATAGGTTAAGTCTTTCGGAGTATTACATAGGATGAAAAAAAAGATGACCACATAAAATGGGCTCTTATTTTTTGATTTTCTTGTAATTTTGCTTGGAAATCTGAAGTAATTGATTTCTTTTAATAAACTAAAATGGGAATTCTTCATGACTAAATATTTCTCAGGCTTTTAAATTGCTCTGACAATCCAGTGAGTATCATGACTCATTTTGGGTTTTAGGGTGTTCAACATAGTACCTAGGCAGGTGTTGATATTTAGGCTGACAGTCAAAGTCAACTGTTTGGCAAAAATTAGTAGCATATTTCTGATTTCCAAGTGTTGTGTTTTTATAATAGCTTTTAATTCCTTTTTTTTTTTTAGACAGAGTCCTTCTGTCCTTTAGACAGACTGTATTAACAGTCTATTAAACATGAGATTTAGCTCTAAATTCCCATGGCAGAGCCTCTTTTTAATGTCTATGCTGTAATTTATTTACTTACTGTTCTGGATGGTTGCATTTCAGTGCTTCCAGAGTTGTCAGAGTTGATCCAAGTGACGGATACCTGTCAGTATGTCATTAACCAACTGTCTTCGCAGTTTTACAGATGTGTCACCAGCCCCACAGGGAGAGTGTCTGTGCTCTTAGGCCGGGTGTGAGGAAGATCGGTGCCAGGACTCTGACACCCTTTGGCTTTGCCTCATCCTTCCCTCATGAGAGCAGTGTGGTGGTGGCTGTGACACAGAGATGAGCAGCTTGGCCAGATCTTAGCCAAGGATCCGAGAACTAAAGTCCCCCTTGGGAATTAGTGTGCCCTCTCCTGGCATCAGGCAGCCCTGGGCTGGGGGTCAGTCTGTGCTCTGAGAATCAGAGAATCAGTTCTCTGGAGCCTATGGAGCATCACCAGCATGGTGGTGAGGACTCTTAATTTGTCTTTGTTTTCTGGGATCTCTTCTAAAACTGAAAGCAGGATGGCAGGGGCTATATTGCCAGGCCTCTGGATCCATGGCCAGTGCATTTCAGGAAGGCTCCTTCCCAGTGTCCCAGGCACAGCTGAGCCTCACACTCTCTGGTCTGGCAGGACAGCCACTGCTGCTCCCACTGTTCTGAGCAGGCAGGGACAGTGGGAGCACAAGGAAAAGCCACCCATTGCTTCCTGAAGGGACCCTCAAGTGCCTCAAGACTTAAAAGCCTGTTTTCCCTAGAAAAAGTCATCCTGTGTCTGTGACAGGAATTAAGATGCTGCAGAAACACCCCCCAGTGCTATACTGAATTACAGTGCCCTGGGAAGCCAGCAGTTCCTACCCAGTGTGCCTCACTCTGACAGAGCCAAGCCCTGCGTGAGCTCCGGAGCTGCACTTGCTTGGGAATGTTGATAAACCTTTGGACAAAGACACAGTGTGCACATCTAAATCCAAGTCAGGCCAAGGAATAACTGTACTGAGTGATGGCCTAGCCTGAACCATGTCTGTCACTGATACCTGTTACCCTGAAAGGAATGCAGCACTTGACTGACAAAGTGCATGAGAGAAGCTAAAGGCAACAAAATCAAATGAGACAATGAAAATTTACAGTTTGATTAAGGAAACATCAGTTACTTTATGGTCTTTACCAAATACACTCGTGTTTGTTATTCATTTATGCTAATTCAGTGCAAGACAGTAAAAGTACAATCATTCAGTGCTACAAATAATGATAATAGTGTAATCCATTTACAGAGTGCCTGGATATAATTTCAACTTTTATAGTATAGTGGTATGAAAGTCTCAAGTTAGTTAAATGCACAGCAAGGTGCTAATTGCAATCTTGGTTAGAATGAACCTCCATTTATGGTTAAGTCACTGATAATGACTTTGCACCCAAGCTAGCCAAGAACCATGCAGCCAGACTCCTTATGACATCCTTTAATAATTAATAACCCCGGCATTTCAGTCTCTACAGAAGCAAGCAGGGTTTGACAAGACAGGAAGACCAAAACTGAGTACCTACCAGTGCTTTGATCCTGGGGGGATCTGTTGGTGTGGCCACCTTGCAGTTCCCCAGCACCGGGGGGAGACAGAAGGTGGGCTCTGCCCTCAGGGCCGGGGCTCCAGCCCCAGCACAGAGCAGTCAGCAACCACACCAGGCTCCTGTCAGAATGGGAGCTGTAACACGACTTAATAACAAGACTGAATAAAAGGAACTAAATCCAGCTTGCCACAGTGTCAAATGCGAGTAGTTGAACTTTTTGCAATATTTTTTAAGAACATAAACTCCCTTTATGAACCTGAGTTAATTATTTTATGACCAGAGAGGTCTTACACTACTTATGCTAGACTAAAGCATTTCATTAAAGAAAACCATCTCAAAAGCTAATGCGGGGAGCTTTGCTGGGTTCAGAAAGTGTTTGTCAACCTGCTTGTAAACGTGCACGGAAAAGACAACCCAGTTTAGGCTCATTACCCCGGGTAATTCAAACGTTGCCACAGCAGGATTTTTGGAGCAGAGCAGCACCAGAGAAAGCTCTGCTCACGTTCAGGGCCATGAAAATGCCATGTGTTCACGCAGCACGTTTCCCTTCATTCAGTGCTCATCTGTTGCTGCTGGCATTTACAGGGCTTGGGAAAAACATCCGTCCAGTTTGTTGTTTACAGCCGGGAGTGCACCTGCAAAACGATGAGGGGGGGAGGCGGTGTGGGGAACCCTGGGGACCATTTACCGGGGGAAACAATCTCACCTGCTCTGGGGGCTCAGGACCAGGAGACACACGTGCTGCACGGCCTGCATGGGGAATGTGCTCAGCAAGTTCTGCGGTCACGCTGAAGCCATTTATTCTTATTTCAGCAACACTTAGCATTCCCAAAACAGCCGGATGGAGCTCAAGGACACAGGTAAATAAGCAGGACCAGCATGATTTGACACAGCTCAAAGTTTCACTCTGCTCTAAAACAAGCTTTTCTCGGTGGAGAAAAAGGGTGTATGTTTTTTCTTCACGTGCTGAACCAAGAAGCAAAATAAGGTGTTTTCCCAACTAAATGAACTGATAACGGGTTTTGTCATGCATCCCTAGCTAATTGGGGTGTGATGAAGCGCATCATTCCAAAGCTATCTAGCCTGAGGGCTTAAAGAAAAGCTTAACTCTGCCTGCAAAGCAGAGTGGAGATAGCTGGTGTGACAACTGCCTATCGGGAGGCTGCAGGCTTTCAAACCAGCCTGACACAGGGACACTATCTGATTGCAGCTCGAATTCTGCCCACAGTCCTGCTGCTGGCTTCAGCACTTACTCGCTGGCCAATAAGGCATTAAAGAGTCACAATGTACAGCTTATTTCAGGAGGAAATATTTTAACAGCACAGGTGACTGTCATGCATGCATTAAGAAAACCAGGGCACAGCATACCAAATTAAGTTCAGCTACAGTAAAATAATTGTAACAGCAATGCTGACCCCCAGCTATGGAACAGCGAGACCTGGCTTCTGCTGCACAGGTGAGATTAGGTTTTTCTGGTTTGTTTTCCTCCCTGTCTCCTTGCATATATAAATCACACATATATAGTATATATTCACATAAATACAGCATATATTTACTATTCAGATGTTTGAGATAAAACCCCAATATTTTAGAGAGAGAAGTGTCCTTCAAGCTCAGCAGCACAAACTACGGTCTCACAGAAATACAAACTGCAAGAGGAAAATAGCCCCTGCTGTGCAACCCGTTCACTTTGTTAGATTGCAATATATTTTCTTATTTTTCATGTGTCTGGTTCGTGTGACCCTGCCAGTATGTAAAAATGGTTGTTGACAGTTTCTTTGTTTTGCTTTTATTATAATGTAATTTATGGGATGCTGAAAGTCTGCAAGTACTTGTACTTGACTGACATTTCCCTGAGAGTCAAAAGATTGCTCTGTATACTTGACTGAGATTAAAATGAGTAGACTGTGTATAGCTGTATCCTCCTTTGAAAGCGCAGGATTGGAAGTCTTCCATTAAATTGTTATTTTCAGTTATTATTAGCTCCTAAATCAGTTAATATAATTCCTTTCCCATAATGAATGCACAGCACTGTAAGCCTAAATGCCATATTTTCTATTGATGTATTTCCGCAACCTGTTTAGTGAAATAATTAAAATGATTTACAAGGCTGACCCAATATCTTAGTGGTTTAGTAAATCACGCTGCTGTGTGGGAGGCTCAGCTGGTTTTAAAGCACAGCTCGTGGCAGCAGCAGGACCTGGGAGCGGAGCTGTTGTGCCACACCTGGAGATGCGCCGGGCTCCGGAAACGCCTCCTCCAACAGTCAGGGAGAAGGAGGGCTCCAGCTGCTTTGCTCAGCCATCACCCCGGCCAAAGATGGGGAATTTCTTGGTGCTACCCAGACGGATCAGAATCTGAGCTGCAGGGAATGTACCTACACTGGCAAGTGGAACATCCCCGTTTTCTACCCCCAGAACTGACTCTGTATATCTGTGTGGGCACCAAAAATGTCTCAGCTGTGGAGTTTGGTATTTTTACGTGCAAGACAATGAGGGAAATTATTATTTCCACCTTCTTTTTTTTGTTTTAATTCATAAAAAGAGGACAACACACAACATACGACATCTGTGTTTAAATGCCAGGGTTATGGAAGGGCTTAGTATGATTCAGTAGTGTCAAGACACACTAAGATGTGTCCCACAGTCCCTTAAAATCCCTGGAAATCACTCCTCAGGTGATAGGGAGGGTTTCATTAAGATGATCTCCTTGGCACAGGAGCCCCTCCTGTAATGATAGGAGCTCTCCTGACTCCTCCATTTCTCCCACAGATCACACAGGCAAACACACAGGGCTGATGCTGGTAGGACCTCCAGGATATTCCTGTATTTGTTCCCGGCTCACCTCCCAGTGTTAAGGAAACACTGAGAGCCCTTGGAGCAGGGGCAGAAGGACACTACAGCAGAGCCTGAGAGGAGACACAGCAGCCAGACTGTGTAGCAAGAGTGGCAAGAGCCAAATCTCTTCTTATCAGAAGTGGGTAACAACTCTCTTTCTCATAGAGTGTGGATTTTGACAGCTGCAGTCTGGAACAAAGAGGATTGAGGTGACTTCTGTGGCATCAGGGCAATGGCTGTAAAGCAAGGAGTGTGCAGCCAGGGCCAGCCCTCGTGAGGTCCCTCAGGGTCCTGCCCTGGCCAGCCATGCTGGGAGGACATCCCTTAGGGACACGTGTGCAGGCAGGAAGGACACAGACCTCCATCCTGGAAAGACAGAGCCCGTAACTCTGAAATCAGTTAGCTTTGAGACACCACTTATAACGCCTCTACTTGCAATCCCTGAGCAAGCCTCGACCTTGCTTTCAGCATCTAGTACATTTTTTTAAGTTCTATTATTTTGCATAATTACACAAAGGTAAGAAAAAACATCCTATAAAAAAAAACTTTAAAATTTGAAGACAGTTGCTGGATGCACTTTGCAGCAGATGTCATTATCTTCCTTCCCTGACCCTGACCCACAACCATTTCTATTTTGCTTTAAATGGACCTGTAATTTCACAATATGTATTCAGCTGGAACTACTCTTTTTGTTAAATAAACTTTACCTTTGTGCTGACTGCTCCAGGCTCTGAAAAGAAACACTTCTTCCTTGTGACTGTTCCAAAATGTAGGTCTGAAATTAAAAAAAAAAAAAAAGTGTTAGTAAATGGGCTGTAATCATACTGAAGGGCGAGTATTCCTCCTCTAAGGCAGGAAAAAATAAAGGAAAATCTGCTTTGCTTCTGCTGCCTCAATGCTGATAATTTTACAGATCAGAGGGCTTCTTCTAGAAAGAAGCCTGCTGTGCTGCAGTGTGTGTTTCAGTGCTGAAATACCCGTAGCCAAGCCCTTAATGCCACACATGGACATGTAAATCAGGGCCTCGTTTCGTGTCTCCAGCAGCACCTGGCACTGCCGGCAGGGCAGCGGAGGGCCCTGGCAGACACCACCGCAGGCACCGGCAGCTCCGGGCTCACCACGGGCCTGAGTGTGCACGGCGAGCAGCCTGCCTGTCCCCAGCTGTGCACCTGAGAGCTGCAGGGATGCTACGTAAGAGCTCCGTGCCTGTGACAAATAGCACTGAAGTGATGCAAGGTTCAAAAACGACCTCAGAGGGGGACGGTAACACACAAACACCCACCTCCTGAGGGCACAGCGGGGTCACAGCCCCCTCACTGCCTTCTGCCCCAGGAGAACACCTCCCCCACTTCAATGTCTGCCTGGCCTCAGAGTTAGTTTTCTTCCAGAACAGGACAAACAGAAACCAGAAGGAGCCGGGCAGCTCTGGGGCCAGTGTGTGCCACACAGCTAAAGCTGACGGGGTCCTGAACAGTGACTTGCTCACTGCCCCAAGCCTGCATGCCACGCACAGCTCTGCTGGTGACTACCAGCTCTGCTGAAGATTACCAGCTCTTGGTGATTACCAGCTCTGGGCGATTACCAGCTCTCTCAGTGATTCCCAGTGTGCTTTTATATACAAGGCTGTCCTTTTCCTGCAGCTCCTCTGTACACTTGCCAAAGCATCCATCCTTGAGCTTGCTGTAGTCCCAAATAACCGCTGTTCTTCCTGTAGTGGGATCCACCCCTGCAGCAGTCCTCATTTCACACTCACGTAGTTCTCAGAAATCCTTTAAACCACAGCAACACAGAGTGACTTGAGCTATCTGCTAACTAGGGCTCTGTACTTACTGAACTGTGGCAAAGCCAAGGAGCCCCTGGCAGCTGTCTGCAAGTGTGCTTTGGGTCAGGTATAAGCCTGTGATTAGTTAATTCTGTTTAGAGAATGTACTTAAATTAAACATTTTCTCTCTCCCATTTTCACACACTGTTCTGTTTTTAACAAGTATAAGGTGCTTAATAATTCTACCACCTGAAATAATCACTGGCAGGATGAAAGCTCTCCCCCTCCCATCCTTGCCATTTCGTTCCACTGCAAAATATATAAATTAATCCCATGCTAAAATTAACATATATTGAGGCAAATGAATTGGCATCTCCATGTATATCTATTAGCTTCCAGCACTTCCTGAGAGGGCTTTCATTTAATTACCAGCCTGACAGCCTAACTCACTCCCGAACTGCAGCCACATTTATTACTTTTATCTCCTTGGACACCTGCCTCTCTCCGTGGTTTATCAGATTTCTACTGAAGAGAGGGACAGAATATTTTCTATTGCACCAGGTTATTGTTTCTTTAAAAGGCACTTACTAGAGCACTGACCTCAAACAGGGGGTTGTTTTGCTTAGCTTTGGATGGGCTTTTTTCTTTTTCAATTATCAAAGGACTGCTGCAGCGTTAACCCCCTCACTGCCCCACCACACTCCGGCAGCTCTGAAGAAATGGGATTACAGACAGGGAGCTGAAAGCCTCATCACCAGCTCTGTGCAAGCAGCTGACCACTGCTCATAAGGACCCTGCCTGCAGTGGGAGTCCAAGCCCTCAGATGCTGTTGACTGCTTTCACACTTCCACGGATGCAAACTTCAAGTGGAAAAGCTGAGAGAGTCCTGAGCACAGCTCAGTGCCCTCCACTGCAGTCCAGTGAGGGGGATTTAGCTGAATTCCTCTTGATGGTTTGGGTCACACTTTATACAGTCACTGATGCCTCTACAACTGTTTGATAAAACGCCAATGTAGATACAAGGAACATTATAGAAGTAATGCTGCCTCCATGCATTACCAGCACGGTCCCAGGCAGCGTTATGGGTTACCAGTACCCCGTGTGAGTATGCACCGCTCCACAACAGCTGGGAATCGCAGCTCTCCCCTCAGACTGCCTCAGGCAGCAGCTCAGGACCCTGCTGGTGCAGGTGCTGACTGTGGCAATGGCGCTCGTTTAGACCAGTTTCAACAGACAAATAGTTCCCACTTGTTTTTCTCTGGGTCACACTACCTGAGACACACAGGTCCCCTGCGCAGAACTCTCATGAGCTGGCGTGTTGTGACAGACACGTTCAAACAAGCTGAGTGCTGCAGAGGAGCCCTTCCCGTGTGCTCTCAGCAACTGCATCCTTTGGAGGTGCACAGCAGATTTGCTGCGTTAAAAGGAATGGATCACTCCTGACAGCCTCAGCACGCTGCTTCCAAAGTGTCTGGCAGGAACAGGGCTTTGCTGAGAGCGATGCTTTTGAGAAGGATGCCTCATTACAGAGGAAAAATGAGAAATTCATATCTGTTCAATTAATGAAACTTCTCAAATTTCCTGGGATTTCACACCAGTTGTAACTCCAGGCACGGTGGCTGTTTGGCAGGAAGCACCCGCTGGCTGGGAGCTGTGTGGGACGTGGCTGTGCTGCGGGCACTGCCCAGCGTGGCTGGAGCCTCCTGCTCCCTCGTGGGTTGGGGTGTCAGACGCAGTGCCCACGGTCCCAGCCAGAGCCCCCCGAGCTGCAGGGTGCCCTCCCTCACCTCTGACTTGAGCACCTGCTGGGAAACACAGCAAAAGATGCTTCAGTGAAACACAAATTATTTTAACATACACCTTTTATTTTCAATACACCTGTATTATTTTCAAATGTTAATGAATTATGTTAATTTTATGTAATTTAACCAAAACCAAATGAAATCTACTATAACACCAATGACTATTATTACTTTCTAACTTATTAATCCTCATTTTTGCATCATACATCCCTATCACACATGAGCCAATGTTAATTAAGTTTTAAAATAGAATATTCAACAAGATCTAAATAAGACTCAATGCCTAACAAAAATAATGACTGTGAGACAGACTGTCATGGAATAATACGCAAATGCTGAATGCTGGTATTAATTAGTAAATACAAGCTGTTCAGAAGTGGTGCCTGTCATGCTGATGTGTGTTTGGATCATATGTGATCTCAGCACTCAGGGAAACCAAATGTCAGCTGCCAAAGCCCCATCTTTTCTGACTGCTCGTTACTGTTTTGGGGAGCAAGTGCTGCTGTTCTTGTGCTGCTCTGAGAAGCAAGGCTGGGTACTTGCAGTTTGCAGTAGTTACTGCAATCTCCGGGTATTCTAAGGTTGCCCATATTTTAAATATTTTAAGACGGATATAGCTTCTTATTTTGACATAAGAATATATTGGTGTTTAAAAAGTGGCCTTCTTAACTTGTGGTGAAATTGATTTCCTTCAAAATCCTCTTTTCCTTGATACTGTGATGCAGAAGAGGTTGGTGTATGGGGGAACTGGAGTCCTGTATGCTAAACCAAGCTGCAAACAGGCACATTTCTTCCAAAAGAGGACACAATTTGTAAACTTTTTTAAATTTATTTTTTACTCTGAAACAGTGAGCTGAATTCCAACAGCACTGTACAGACAGTCTCGGGCTGCCCTCTAGTGTGAGCAGCTGTGGGGACAGCCTGCCAAAAACCTGCCTTGTTTCAGTTTTTTTAAAACCCAGCTATTAAATCATTGGGATTTTCTGAAAACATTTTTTTTATTTGCTTCTGATTTCTGTGCCACTATTTGGACTATGCTTCTGAGTGCTTTTTTCTGTCAAGCACAGACAAGCCAGTCTTTTGTCTGTGCCCTGAAGCGGCAGCTGTGATTCGAGATGAGAAGGAGCCAGGACTGCAAGGAAATAATGAACCTTCAGCTGCGAAGGAGAGTTTATCAGCTTGGGGCGGGGGCAGTACACGATGACAAGACATGAGTTAAGGGCGAGCTGATAAAGCAGAAAAATTAATGGAAAAATATATGGAAAAGAAACATTTGAGGGTTACATGGTACTTCAAAAGATGCTGCTCATCAGTCAGCCACAGCAATGGAAAATCAGTCAACCAAGTCCCTAATGCAAGAGTTTGGGCTTACACAAATATTGCAAACTTTCCTCTGGCAAACCTACACTGACAGGAGATGAAAATTCAGGCTACTCATGTTAGTCACTCCGTGTACCCACCGGGCTGGACAGCAGATTTAACCCCGCCCACCCACCACCACCCCCAGACACGACCCTTTCCTAGACAGGTTTTTCCGGGGAACGCCGAGTACTGACTCCCTGGAAAGGTCCTGGCTGCACAGCCAGTGCTGGGAGGGAGCAGGTGTGTTGGGTACGGTCAGCTAAGGGGCCCTAAAACTGCTGGCACGGCGCTTCCTCCAGGCCCAAAGGAGATGTCAGGAGCAGGATGCCAAGGCCGGGTGCAGGCAGTAGCTGGTGGGATGGTGGCAGGGCTGACACAGACTGGATGGACGCTGCTTCAGCACAGCCATGGGAAGGGGGTGGGAATGGTATTATCTGGATAGAGGAAATCAGATCAGAGGGCTTTAAATGGAAATTGTTTTCACCAGTATAAACGTCCCTAGGGACCAAATTCAGCTGCTAATACAATTTGGCCAAGAGGAATAAACTATATTGATCTTGAGAGCTCAAATGCTTGCTGAGATAGTCCTTCTAGAGAATTACGGTATTTATTTCCTGCATCACTGACAGTCAGCAAAAGTATAACAGTGATTACAGCCCAGTGACTTCTTGCACACACCAGTTAACTTCACACTCATCTCTCGCTTCATTTCATAATTACTCTTTTTTTAAAAATCACTGATCTGCTGTTCTTGTGTCACACTGTCTTGGGGTGACTCAATGTCTTGGGGTGACTCTATCGTGTGTATCCCCTATCATGCTCTATGTCCAAAAAGTAATATTGTGCCTTTTCTGTGCCTTTAAACTGAGCTTGATAGGGGATACACACGATAGAGTCACCCCAAGACACACACAAATATCTTTAATTACTGTCTTTGGTCACTTGACATCTCAAGTTTTAGCTTTCTGTGACTGTCACTATAAAGCTCATTCTGTAATTGCTCCACAGCCACCCAGCTCTCCCAGGACACTGCTGTTCCCTAGCCTGGCCTGCACACAGGTTCTTGCCCATCCCTGCAGCTCAGCAGCCCCAACAGGTACAGCAATATCCTCCCCTAGGGCACGCAGCTAGATTGTGTCCATGGAAGGGGTTTGCATGGGGGTGTGTGGGGTGTTAGTATTTTTGGAGAACAATAAATAAAGCCACATAGATTTAACCGGGTAAGAAACACCAATGTTGGCACCTATAACATGGTATTAATAATATATATCAGGGAATTTTATCACTACGAACCTAATCCAAGGTGATTTACTTGAAGTAAAAAGCTTCAAAACTCTAAGACACTAAGGCAGGGTGCTGCACATCCCGAAACATGCATTACAGTTATTTTGTTGGCATACTTTCACATCACTTTATATTCACATCTTACTCATGTTTCCTCATTTCTCTGAGCCTTCTTTTTCTTATCTGCAAACTGCCTTTGCCTGTTCTGTGGTTTCTTAGTTCCTTCACCTATTCTTTTTTATGTTTATTTGATGTGAGTCTCGACTCTGACGCAGAGCCTTCTTGCTGAGACACACTAGCACGCTGATCTTGCTCCCTCAGACATTATATCTGAAGATAAATTGGGAAATGAAGATGTAGAGCTGTTGGAAGAGACTGGCTTCCCCAGGCACCAGTTTAGCCTGGATCATTGGATTTACAACACCAGCACTGCCAACACTGATTTGACTATTAATCCCTGAAGTGCCCTAAGAATTGCAGCATAAATCCAGTGAAGGAGCACTCATATGGCCCTAAAGACCCATAGCGCTTATCCTGGTACTCCATTCATGAAAATTGATCTTCTTGTGGTAGCAATGACAACTCAAGGAGTCCATGCTTTGTAAAACCAAGAGATCCACTTGCTGTGGTAATGTACTTAACTGCCAGGAGGTCTGTGATACAAACCAGCTGCTGTTCATGCTTAATACTCTGCAGAGACTGGCCCTTTCTCCTTTACACACATCCAGAGAGATCTACTATTTAATTTCCTGTTAGGGATCACTTTAGTACCTTTGTGCCCCACAGCAGCACTCAACAAAATCATCGTTTCCTATACACTGCCTCAGTAACTCCCTCCCCAAATATCCTTTACCAAGCAGTGCTTAATTATCTGCTAAGCCAATATCACCATGTGACAAGAATATAAATCTCTTCTGTATTTGGAGAGCAATCATGCTTCAGCAGAGGACTGCAGGAGCTGGGACTGGCAAGAAAAAAGAATTGGCCACTCTGGTTTCAAGATACTTCTGTGTTTTAAGTGAGCAGGACTTTGGCCTATCCTGGGAGGAAAGAGGCCCTGATGTGTCAGAGCATGTAAACCTCACAGTGAGTGGCATCTTCCTATGTCTTGACCTTGATTGCTAGAAACACGAGGGCTGATTTTAACCAAAGATCTCACTGGTGAGATGTGGAGCTGCTGGATGTGCGGTTCCAGGCACAGATCTGACCCACTGTTACCTGCTGAGAACAGAGCCAGGCACTGCCTGCAGCGGCAGCCAGGGCTACGGCTGGAGAGGCCTTGTAGGACTGGATGGGACTAGGAAAAATCTCTCTCCTACCAAGGTAAGTGGGATAGCAGGAACTTTGGTAAGGGCAGAGAGGACCTGCTCCTGCCATGGCCCCTGGAGCTGGGGCAGTGGCTGGCTCCAGTACCACATTTGTAAATCCTGGGAGAGATTTCCAGAACAAATGAGACAACAAAAATGGGAGATGAGAAGACTGCAGGATGGAAAGGCGGAAATGTCTATCCCAGCATCTGTGGTGGGAGTGACTGCAGAATGAGAGAGAAGTGAGGATTGACGTGGCCAGGCTGCCCATCACGAGTGTCCAGACTCTGCTGTTACCATGGGAAGGACACTAACACGTCAATATTCCAACAACAGACTTGTGTACTACGCGTGCCCATGACCCTGCTCAAGTCGTGGATGACTACAGAAAATGGGGTGGCCTGTGTTACAGAAGGTATGACTGACAGAGATTTTTAAAAAGAAATTCCCTCGTGATAGTAAATGAAATATGTGCTTCTCAGTGTCTGCCAACTGAGAGAATTTATTAGTACAAGAGCAGTAAGTAACATCCAGGTAAATGTAACCGCTTCCCTCACGGGAGCCCGCCGGGTTCCGCGGGCAACGGCGCCGCCTTGTGGCCAGGGCGGGGAGCGCTGCTGTGCGCAGGCGCGCCCGAGACGTCATCGCCCCGCGCCGGCTGCGCCGCGGCGCCATGGAGGGTGAGGGGACAGGGGAGAGGGGAGAGACAGGGACGGGGGAACAGGGGGACAGGGAGGGTAAGGGATGAGGGGAGAGGGATGGAGGCTGAGGGGTGGAGGCTGAGGGATGAGGGGAGAGCGGTGGAGGGCGGGCTCTGGTGGGCGATGGAGGATGAGGGATGGGTGAAGGGTGAGGGGTGGATAAAAGGGGAGGGATGGAGGGTGGGCGGTGGAAGGTGAGGGATGGGGGGCGGGCGCCGGTGGGCGATGGAGGATGAGGGATGGGTGAAGGGTGAGGGGTGGATAAAAGGGGAGGGATGGAGGGTGGGCGGTGGAAGGTGAGGGATGGGGGGCGGGCGCCGGTGGGCGATGGAGGAGGAGGGATGCAGGGTGGGCGATGCGGGGTGAGGGATGGAGGGTGAGTGACGGGGGTGAGCGCCCGCCCCGGCTGACCCTGCGCCGCCGTGCCTTGCAGGGCAGCTGTACCGCCGGCTGCCGCCCGAGGAGACCGGGGAGCTGCGCCTACAGGTACCGAGCAGCCCGGCCCGCACGGCCCCGCAACGCCGTGCCGGGGGTTACCTGGCGAGTCCCACTCCTACACGGTCCTTTAAACCCCGTTAGGCACCGAAGGGCCGGGGGTGGGTTGGGTCCCCGGTTTCGCCTGTAAATCCCGCTTGGAACTCGCCGTTTCAAACGAAATGCAAAAAAGGGCTTTTCCTCCAAAACGCGAGTCCGTCACCGGGCCGGACCCGAGGGCCGGGCTGTGCCCGCGCTCGGCGCTGCACGCAGGGGCTTCAGCGTGGGAACATCTCTCTCCACTGGCGCTGACGGGAGGATCCCCTATTCCCGTGGAGATTTTGCCGATTTGATAAAACCACTACTCAGTAGCAAGTTTTAATTTAACTAAAACGTACTATTTTAAAGTGTCCTTTCACATGTCTTTAGCCCCAGGACTCAGAAAAAGCCAAGACTTTTGTACACACCTTCCTGAAGCGTAGCATGCCCAAAATGAAAGATGAAGCTATCCAGGATATGTTAACTCGGAAAGCTGTAGTTCTTGAGCATTATCCCAAAAAAAAGACCAAGCAAAAGAGGAAGAAGACAAAAGGTTTTACTGCCAAGCAGAGGAGAGAGCTGCGTCTGTTTGAAATTGAACCTGAACAGCAAAGGTAAGACCTCGAATGTCTTCTTTGTGTAGTGAAGTGGAAATACATGAAAAGTATATAAAAGCAGCAGCACATGCAGGTGGATAGGAACCCTTCAATATGTGAAGTCAGTCTGAAACACTACTTGTGGCATTTCACCATGAGAAAAGAGTTCTCTTGTCTGTATAGGTGCAAGATTCATTTCTGTTCATTTCATTTTGTGTACCTAAATATGACAAGAAATCAAACCCAAACACAGTCACCTCTGGTTTCAGTTTTTAAAGCTGGACTGTCTGTGACCAGAGAGTCAAAATGCTACATAAGGTCCCTTGAATTGGTCATGTTGAATGAAGCCCCTGCTTTGCTAACAGAGTAAGCAGGGAGATAAAAGAGTGGGAAAAAAAGTAGAAATCTCTTCAGTCTTAGACTGATTCTCTAAAACACATGACTGTTTTGGTTGGTAGAGAGGAGCATGCTTTGTGCTTGTTTTATAAAGTAAACCAGCTATTTGGAGTGGGTCGCCTTGCGGGGTAACTTAAGGTTGTGTAACTTACAAATGTCAGTCTTAACTCTGTGGAAATACAGACTACTTCAATAATCAACCAATGGTTTTTTTTAATAACTAAGTTTTGTATAATACTTTTTATCTTTTTTTACTGCAGATATGCCATCTTCCTCCCACTTCATGAGCTCTGGAAACAGTACATCAGAGACCTGTGCCATGGACTCAAACCCGATGCGTATGTTGACATATTTAAATTTAGTCTGGGTTTTGTACAGTAGATACTTCCAGTTTTATTGAGTTACTGCTTGAAACTCTGTAGCTCATTGATAAGGATATGTACTACTTCTGTAAGCTTTGGCCATGATTACAATAGTCATGGTCACATTTTGTAAACCTGACAGTTCATATCATTTTTTTCCCTCCTCTTTGATCCCATTCTCTTCTTCAAGGCAACCCCATATGATTCAGGGCAAGCTGCTAAAAGCTGATCTCCATGGAGCCATTGTTACAGGTATTCTGTTTGTTTGCTTGTGTAACATCATCTGAAATTAAGTAGATGCTCCTGTAGTTCAGGTGCTTATTTTTAAATTCCTTTCAGTATCGTTAACTCTAGAATCACATAGTTGAGATCATATGTTGATGGATTCTTTCTCCCCTTAAAATGCTAATTACTTTACAACTGCTCTTCAAAATCATGTTGTTGGTGGCAAAGGTTAACTGCACATTTTACCAGTGATTACTGTAACTTCATTATTTCAGAATATTGCAAACTAATTTTTAAAATCATGAGGCAGCAGGAGAAGCGCAAATAAACTCCATCTGAAATTTTCTGATACATACTTCTGTTCTTGCAGTTACAAAATCAAAGTGCCCCTCTTATGTTGGGATAACAGGAATCATTCTACAGGAATTTAAACACGTCTTCAAAATTATCACTAAAGAGGACAAGTTAAAAGGTATATAAGAATTTTTTTTCCAGTTCTTTTCACAACTTGAATCGTAAAAAAATCCTTGAACACACTCTTCATTTTGCACCTCTTGAGTACCTTGGTTTATATCAGTGTTTTTGGCTCTTTGCATAGAATGGCAGAAGTCACCACCCAGCAGCCCAATATCTTATCAAAAACACATCTCATTAGAAATGAGCAATTTTTAAAACGTGCAACACCTAATTGTATGCTCCTGTAAGAGGACTAACTTTGGTAATTCCAGTTAAATTTGGAGGCTTGGGTTATTTTTCTTCTCTTGATAAAGTATAAAAACCTTGAAATGTGTCAAGGCTCAAATCTACAGGTGAATAACATCCTCTGGTATGTCAGTGTATTTTCATAACAGGGATTTACATTAGCCCACTTTGGTCAGTTTGTGTCTTTTTGCATTTTCAGTTGTTCCCAAACTTAACAATGTATTTAGCTTGGAGCTTGATGGATTCATTTCCTACATCTATGGAAGCAAGTTCCTGCTCAGAGCAAGTGAGCGATCTGCAAAAAAATTCAAGTTGAAAGGAACTATTGACCTATGATTTCATGGAAAGTCTGAAGCATTCACAGAAATGTCTGCTGTTTTCCTGCAGTTCAAAGAGCAGGTTTTCTGGCAGATGGAAAAAGCAAAAGCCATGTGAAATATTTATAAAGCATTTCTTCTTACTGAAGAATGAGCAATATCTGCTGTCTTTAAGCAGTCTCTCAGACTGTTGAAATTGGTTGTATCTGTTTTGTTATTTGTATATAATATTCTGGCTTTTAGTGAAGTTATATGATTAATATTAATTACCTGACTTCTGTTTCAGTTTATAATTGTAAATTTGTACAGTGAAAATTAAATTTTGCAACTCTGTAATAAATGTTACTGTTGCCTTCTGTATAAATTGGGCTTTGGGTGCCTGTTACGTGCTTGCAGTGAGACTGCAGGTGATGACAACTGCTCTTTATAATCGTTGTTCCTGGGCCAGCATCAGCATCTTTGCCTGCTGCAGGCACATGCAAGCGAATTGTTTCAGCTGAGGGGCTTTACCTTGAGTGTCTCCTTCCCTGGGGTCGATACTGTTACAGATAGCGGCTGTGTGTAATGTAACCACAGAATCACAGAATCACCAGGTTGGAAGAGACCTTCAAGATCATCGAGTCCAACCTCTGTCCTAACACCTCAACTAAACTAAACCATGGCACTGAGTGCCACATCCAATCTCTTTTTAAACCATGCCGGTGTCCTGCAGCCCTGCGAGCCGGCTGCCCCCCAGCGCTCCCTAACACCCTGCTCCTTTCAGCTTCAGGCAGATATGTCTGTGTCAATAAATACGCAGGGAACACGGCCCAGCACATAAGAGGGAACCACTTGAAACTAGAAATTCACAGATGGAAGTGACCCCCATTCAATCTTGTATTTCAGTTACCCACAGAATTGCCTTACAAATGTTTAACCTCTGTCCACAGAGCTATTGTGCTTCATGTATCCTCAGCCCCTTTTACACTTTTTACTGTACGCTTCATTTTTGATTGCCCGGATTACAATCTCTCATTGACTAGGCAGGTTTGATGTGTTTGGAAGGTGGAAGTGACCCCTGTATTTACATTGCTTAACATTTTTCTGTTACAAAAGTGCTTCTGTGGTGGTTTTGTTACAAATGTAATTTTCAGAAGCTTTTAATCAATTTCAATATCAAATGAAAGACTTGTACCTAGGAAAAGTTTTTCCCTGTCACCATTCAAGCATTTCAGGCCAACCAGGGTCATTTCTTTAAAGAGAACACAGCTGTTCCTCACATAATCACACCCCAAAGCTGAGTAGCTGGGGTTGGGAGGGCAGTCAGAGCTCTTGCCTGCACTACAGGGCACACAAGGCAGGAGAGAGCCAGAGCTCATCACAGACCTCCACCCCTACTCTTACAAAAACACTTAACTGGCCTCCAAAGCTCCCACTTGGTGCAGAAATAAAAGTCTTTGTTGCAATTATATGAAGATACGAGATGGGGAAAGCAGTGTTTTTGCTAGAGATAGATATTTTATCTGAGGCAATAATCATTTCACACCAATGAGAATTTTTATCTGTGAAGTAAGAACAATATGTGTTAAAGTTGTTCGACGTAAGATATTATTCTACCTTGCACCCATTACTTTTTTCAACATTCTCTAAAATTAAATCTCTCGGTTTCCTGTAAGAGGTCAAAAGGAAAAGCAAACAAAGCTGTAGAAAGCATAAATCATAGCAGAAACTTTCCTTTCAGGACAATGACCTAGTTTTAATTTTGTTCCTAGCCTTCAGTGTAACATCTAATTAGGACATCTGTTAAATGCCTATAATATTAAATTAATAGGGGGAAGCTAATAGAACTTTATTGGCATAGTCCAGTTAATTACATTAAGGGCCTTTAATGGAGGGCTTAAAGAGACATTAATGGGGATGCCATACAAATTGGAATTAGGCACAATCATGTCTCATTGTGCTGTGAAGGACATAACATGTTCTACCATATGGACACATAGATGAGCACAATACAACTTCCCATAGCTACTGGCACTTCCATTTTTTAAACTATTTCAGCAACCACAGAAACAAACACTGCCTGGCAGTGCCTTGGTAGAAGCAATGCTTTCCTTATTTACAGTGAGAGTGCCCAGGAGATGTCAAAGGGCTCCCCAAAGTAATCCCAGGCTAGTGGCACAGAGAGACAGGTGACAAACAAACAGTAACAAGAGCTGAACAGCCCAGGCATTCAGGATCCTTAGCTGCAGCTGGGAAATCAGCTGAGAGGCCTTCTTGCAATGCCTGCAGGTGTTCCAAACAGCCCCCTAACTCGCTGCAGCTGAATCACCCCGCAGAGCTGGGATCACTGCCCACCCCCCAGCAAATCAAGCAACCCCCATCCCACCTGGGATGGGCTCTGTGCAGGGCTCTGTGGTCACTTTCCCTAGAACGCATTAAACTCCCAGGGCCTTGTCAAAGACCTTCCTTAGAAACTGGGAAATGTGAAAATGACGGCTCACCTGTCCTCCCCCACCCATTCATGGCCATTCCCCATCTCTTCATTGGCTGAGACAGTAAATACTTAATGGATTTAATATTGGAAAATTGGAGAACTAATCACAGTTGCCTCTAATATGCTTCGTCCTTCGTATGTTCCAACTCTGGATTGCACTCAGATGTTTTTTGTCATGATTTTTACACCTAAACTCTCACTAACCAGGGAATAATGAACAGCAGTGAGCAATGTCTCACTACCTTACACACATTTCTGCTTTCCTATTACTGTGTATGCATATTTATAACTAATATGAACTAAAACAGTTGTAAGCAATTTAGTTACTGAATTTTGAACAGTTAAGCAAGAATAGAAAAACAAAAATCCCGTAATTTCTCTTTGAAACCTCAGAATAATTCATTGTGGGAAATGCTTGAAATTAAAGCCCAGTCACATCCAAGAAAACACACAGAATATTCTCTTTGAGGGGGATTTCTTCTAAGAAATGGGTTAGACAGCAGTACAGTGGAAACCCTCACAAACGGTCTGTGACTCTGACAAACTCATATTAAATCACTGAAATAACAGCAGCACGTAGCTGATGTTAACTCTATATATTCAGTTCATTCAGTGTTTCAGAGAAGCATAAGACAGCATAAAATTCTGATCCAGACCATGCTTTCAGGAAACAGCTGCAGTATTTTCTCAAAACCAGGGTGGTCCTGATTTTGTCTGAACAGGGCAGTCCCTCAGCCCCTTACCAGAACACTTCCGTGTGCCCGTTCCCCATAACAAATTCTCACCATTCCTGCTGTTACACAACCCAAAACCTGATCAAGCCTGTCATGCCACAACATTCACCAGCCCATGGTCCCACATACCAAGCCCAATAATACAGCAACAGCTGATTCTGTGGAATTTCACACAGGTTTGACCTGCCTTTGTCTCATGCTCCCCGTCCTTAATTCTGTCATTCCTATGGTAACTCCAATTCTAAGCCACTATGCCTACAGTGTGTGATGAAAATGTATTATTTTGGTAAGGCAGGAATATCCCTCAGTGTACTGGTTTAATTAAATCAATGAGCAAATGTGAAAAATAGAGGATCTATAAAGCAGAGGATCTGCTGCTGAGAGGAGCAGTTACATCTGGCAAACACAAACCTCCTGGGCTGCAGAACAAACAGTACCTGACACTCTACCTGCAGATGGGTTTTGGCACCTACCTCTGCCAGCTCTGCCTGTTGGATAGGGATTATGGAAAACTACAGAGGACCCAGCAACATTTAATGCTGAATTAAGAGCTCTCCCTGTTAAGAGAGCTCTCTGCTGCTTTCTGCCGTTAGTCAGATAAGGTACAGTACCTTATAACCATTAAGAAGAGAAAAAAATGAGTATACAATTAGCTAAAATAATACAACTGATAGGAAAAGGCACATCCTAAACTTTACAGTCTATCTTGCCCTGCTGCCCAGCCTATTTTTAGACTATTCCTTTTTTTCATTCTGCTAGAAACTATTCCCATATTGCCAACCCACACTGATTTAAAACATCTTGTTTTCATAAACTTCCAGCCACTGACCAATCTTCTAATAACCATCCCCTTCTATAGGCATCTGAACAGCATGTTAAAGATCTGCATACAGGCCTGTTGATAGAAACCTCTTCCTGCTGTATTAGTTATTTCTTTCAAGTGTCAGAATCAGCTCCTACTCTCGTGGCATATGTACATACTTTTGACTGAGGAACTAGTCTTAAAAGGTACAAAAATATATAATAATATAGTTAGAACATTATTATAATATTCAAATCAAAGGACTTCAGCTTCACCTTAAAATTTTTAAATCAATGACCAAAGTTGAATATAAATACTTAAGAGCTCATGTGATTGTTAAGGGCAAAAGACTTCAAAACCAAAGCCTCAAGCATGACTGCTCTCACTTTTCTGTGGGTCAGGACTTTTCAGCTGAGCCTCGTGGTTCCAGGGCCCCAGGTTTATAACAGAATGTTTAAGGAAATGTGCTTGTTGTGTGTGTGTGTGTCCAGCTGCCATCACTGGCCTCTGACTACAAGCTCCTTGGACAGCCCCTGGTGTGCACACAGTACAGCCCCAAAATAGACTCCACTTTATAGCACCATTATTCTGGGAGAGAGGGAGGGAAGAATAGGATTATGCACTTCTTGTAAATGTTAAAATAATTCCATAAATCTGAATAAAATTAATTTTTTTCTTGGTGAAATTGTCTGCAACACTCTGCCATGCATATTCTTCCTGTACTGGATTATTTCAAAATTATGGACTCAGAAATGTTCAGCTGGATAGTTCTTGGGTGGCTGAGGTGCTCACTGAAGAATTTAAATGATGTAATAGCTATTGAACACCCCATTATATGGCTGCCTAATTAATGTGAATGATAGTTATGTCTTACTCACAGAAGATTATTTTACACGGAGGAAAATCTACTCACTGCCACAGTAGCCATTTCGATAGTTTTTATAGGAGCAGTTGCATTATGGCTTCATTGAGTAAAAGGTAAGTAGCCGTCCTAAATAATGAAGATTGAAGGTTTAATAGTCCCAATAAAGAATCCTGCAGGTTTTTTATTTCAAAAATTAGAGTTTGATTGCAAGCGTATGATAATGAGAGGGAAAAGAGCACTGGCATGTGGAATCCTTTTGGCTCCTTGGGAACTTCATTTCTTCTGTGCAGGAATACAGATGAATAAGGACAGCAAAACAGAAAATAAGCTGTTCTTTACTTTTGCTGACAACATGTCCAAGCTCCAAGCCTCTCCCTGTGGCAACATTTCCGTGGATAAGGATGTGCTGGATTGTGCCTGTTATGCTTGGAAGGCTGACATTACTGGAACAGCTGCACGCGGCTGATCACGTACACACAAATAACCTCAAATAATGTGAAGAGCCCGTCTTAGACCCATTTGAATGATGATATGCAGACATAAGCCAGCCTTGCAAACTTGTCTCAGAATTGCAGCCTATTACAGCAACTCTTTTTTGCGAGGCAATAGTCAAGGGACTCGGCATTTCTGTTATGAGACCCTATTTCCAAGGTTATATATCAGGGATTATAACAGCTATAAAAATTCAAATGAGATTTAAAACTTGGCATGAGCATTCTCACTCGGGATCTAATATTTTTTAAGCAAATCTTTACAGGAAAAGCTAAAAGTTTACTTGTTCCACTTGTTATTTTAGGTCTCTGTTGGTACATAATTCTCAGTCTAGGTTCTTACACTCTCCCCATCGCAGAACCCAAGTAATCTCTTTTCACAGTTTGCATTTTCAGAATGGCAATTCAAAGATAGGACAATTGATTCGACATTTGTTTCTCCAAACAGCAAACTTTCAGGAAGGGTTTTAAAAGAACTCCTGTTCCAAGGCAGCCACTTTTTTTTCTTAAGCAATAAAGCACCACATGTGTTTTAGCAAGTAAAAAGTGGCAACAACATTAACCTGAATTATGGTAACAATGACTACAAAACAAGCTGGCTGGGGATTTGCAAACGCAATCTCCAGATGTCTGCAAAAGATCTGATTTATCAAACACACTCCGGGCAGGATTTGTTGTGGGCTTTTACTTCCTAGTAAAAGAGGTCTGTAGTATTTATTTACTGGTAGTGTCAGTGAAAGGTGCTACCCTTGTGGCATCTTTCAGAAAGGTGAGTAGATCCCTTTTGAATAATCCACAGGATACAGAGAGAGCTAGACACCCTAGATATTAGACCTTGGAATCACCAGTTAAACAGGATGAAGCTGAAGGTCAAATACAGGGAGAAGGGAAAAAGATTGTAGGAACTGGAGGCAGCCTCAAGAGAAAACTTCAGGCAGTGCCAAGGGGAAGTCCATGTACCCCAGCCTCAGGGACAGGTTAGAAACACTAAATGCCAGCTATGGAGGTTGCAACTGTATGTTATAAGCACAGTCTGTGGCCATTTAAGACGGTTCCCTCTGTGTGGGGCCTTAAAAGCACCAGAGTGAAGACTGAAGGCTGGTTCCACCTCCTTTTGATCCACAGCCTTGCTGCTGAGGCTGTGATGGGAATCCCTGGCGAGTGCTTCCCTTGGGAATGATTTTTGCTATGTGATTCTCTGCCATACAGGAATGCACTCTTTCCAAGCAGGTCTCCACACAGCCCTCCCCATGGATAAATGCTATGCAAATAACTCATCACTCGTGTTAGTGATGCTAGAGTGGCACAAGTATGGGCAGAAGCACGGGGGCCATTAAATGTATATTCCCTTACCTTCACTGTCACAGTTCAGCCACAAAGTAGTTTAGATTGAAAACTAGTGCTCTATATAAAGAATTTGGGGTCCTTTTATCCTAGGCTCCAGGGGAAAAAAAAGAACATACTTACATATGTACACAGAATTAAACCAAGTAAAACACATGGTCCATATTTTTAATTTTGCATTTACAGAGCAGTGCCTCCTATTTGCAATGACTTGCAAACAACAGCTTTAGGACAGCACCACATCAAGATAATTACCTTTTGTTCTGATTTGTTGTGTTGGGTGTTGTTCCAAAGCAACAAAGTTGGGGCAATTCTTTAGGATTATTTTTTATTTAGAAAACCCAAGGTTTACCCAGCAAATGATAACACCTCCTGGTTTTGAACAATGGCTTACTTCTGATTAAACCAAAATGAGTTACTAAGGTGAACAGATTGAGTAATCAAGCTCAATTAAGCATGCGCAATATGCACTGTAACAACGTTCACTGTTCGGTGAAGTAATAAAACAGCTTTATTTTCTTTTGACTTCTGGCAGTCTACCTCCAAGAGCCATTCGTTCCTGCTTCTACCCAGCTAGCATTTCCATGAGGATGCATCATGAATTTTAGCTACTTTGCCAAAGATGATGTTTAAGAGGGAAACAAAGAAATACATCTGCTGCCATGAGCAGGAGACAGGAATAGCACCTACAGAGGCACGAGGCTTCACTGGGAGAGCCCACACTCTGAGCAAACACTGCTTTCACATAGGAAAGCACCGTCATGCTTTAGAAGACAAGCTACCTGGGGTCTAAACATCTAAGGGAATGTTTCAAAAGGCAGTTTGCTTCCAGCAGAATGGTTTGTAGCTTCAGGAAATCTACACTAATAACTCGTACCTTGGCTCTAGGGTAAAGGTATTTTAATTTATTCTTACTATTGTTGCTGCTGGTTTTGTTGTTGCTTTTGTAGAAGCTAACATAAAAATGATACAGAAATCTCACCTCTGTCTATATCCAGAGCGACACACTTTGCTTTGAGACCAGAAGATGGAGCCACATGCTCACAGTTTTAAAGTGGTTTTTTTTACTCTTGTGCCAGAAAACCCACCCATGAAGCAGACAGTGCCTAGAAACTGCTCCCTTACCTTACATGAACTTGCTGTTTCAGTGTGCCTGTGTGCACAGCGAATCTGGTGCCTGCCTTACCCCGTGTCAGCTGCCTCGCTCAGATGTTTCCGTAACAACTCCATTTTCCTTGCTGCAAATATATTTTCTGAATTGCCTACCACATCAAAATGAAATTGGGAAACAGAACCAAACTAAGCCAGGCACTTCCAACGGCTAAAATATCACACTTTTCATTTCCTCAGTGGAAGGATATACTCCTAAAGGGAGTCATACATATCCCAGAACCACCAGCATAAGACTCCAAACTCCCCATCTTAAAAGGCCAAATAAAGGCAGATATAACATCATTTTTATTCAGTGTCCTAAAGCGTGTGCTCAGATGACAGAACAGGCTAGGTCTGTGCTCTGCCAACTCTTCAGCTCTGCTGCAGTCAGAGTGAGGCAGGTATTTGACACGACCAAGGTGTGCCTTTGCTCACCCCAGCAGGCCAATAAACCCCTGCTTCTGCTTCAAAACCTACTTGCAAAATAAAAAAAAAACAGAACAAAACCAAAAAAACACCTGAAAACCAGCCACGGTAGGGTATCTCCCACGGTCTGTTTGCGGTTTTTTTGCAAGTAGGTTTTGAAGCAGAACCATCCCCTGGCCAGTATCCAGGCTGTAGCAGTGCCAGGGGCTGCTGCTCCACAGGCAGGGCAGCCAGGGAGCACTGCTGACCGCCAGCAGCTCCACCCTGGGCCGGACAGGGGGGGACAGGGCTGGACAAGTGAGAGCCACTCTGCTAAACCCTGCCCTTAGCCAAGGGCTGTGCTGGTCCCAGTGCTGCCAGCCCCCTCCACCAGGCACATCAAGATGAAAGGGGCCTTTGTAAAATGACACACATCTGATAGGAAGAGAAACCCTTCAGTAAAGGTATTAAAGTCCATTAGGGCTTGCCTTTGTTGGCTGCTTGCTCTGTGTCAGCTGCATGAGCAGCCAGTCCTAGAGAGTCAGATCAAAGCAAGATAATGGCATTCCTAATAGTGCCAGCAGAGATCTTTCAGGTAAAAATGTTTATTGTTCAAGAACACTGTCAGATCCTTTCATGTCCTTTCCTGACCTGGCAATGTCCCAGGTTAGTACAGAACTGTTTTAAATACACAGGTTTAATTACTCTTTTAGCTGCTCTTTCAGACTGTTCTCAGGCAGCAGAAACAGGCAATAGTTTACTCTCACCCATTTTCTCACTGCAATGCCGTAACCTCTTTATAACAAATCCTCCACCACAACATTTAACATCTCTTTAATGAGACCTTAAAAACGAAGTCAGCAAAGCATTCTATCAAAGTGTTCACAAAAAAAGAACCCTCAATATTATTTTTTACGATATCAAAGTACAGGATAAAGCACGCTGCCTCTATAACCCCGAATGCTGCAACCTATCAGGAGTAGATATTCACACATGGCTTCCTTGGGGAACCACCATTTGATAGGGAAAACCAGAAGGATGTGCACAACACCGCGTGGGGCCCACAATGGGAGAGGTTGACACAAGTGCCATCCTCTGTCCTGAGCTTGTAGATACCATGAGAAGGCTCCAGCATCTGAAACAACCAGAGTAATAGTTACCACTAATTCTCCACTTTTATTTTAAAAATTGTACTTGCAAGATTATCTCCATCAATTAAAGGCAACCCAGGCAACAAATCTGAGGAAAGTGTCATATCAACCCTTTTTGCCCCCATTTATTTCAGTGCCGTGGCCGAAAGCCCAATTACAGCTTTGACAGCCAGGACTTCTGAGCAGTGGCTCCATCACTCCCTGCGCGATTTTCAGATAAATATTTTAAAAGCTGGATTTACTTCCTCTGCCTGTAACACATGTGCAGGAAAACTCACAGCGCCAGAGGTTCATGTCCCAAAAGGAGACAGGGGAGTCCTGCAACTTTATGTGAATAAAGGGAGAGGCCATGGGGCATTTCACCTGGGGTCTCTCAAATTGTCAGAGCATGCAGCCCCCTTTTTATCCTAAGTTCCTGGCCACATCACCCTCTCTCTTTCCCCATTATCTGAGGTACTCGGAAGGTACAGACTCCCCGAACTGCCGACTCCATGCCCCCCTCTAATATGCACCCCCCTTTATTTTTTCTTTTATAACAAAACACTATTCATAATTGTATTAAGCCTTTGTTCTTTTCCTGTGAGTTCAGGAATTGAACACGGCCTTGGCTGAGCAGCAGCCCGTGTCAACAGTAACATTTTCTAGAACTGATGGTTTCTTCATTACTTCCCTATCTGTAAGTCCCTGGCCCTATCTACAAGCAGATTCTCACGCTCTGCTTGTAAGGACACATTCATCCCATTCCTTCCACGTGTAAACAACACTCAGAGTCCTTGGGGCTATGAAAGCACTCTGTAGAGGTGTAAGAGAGCCCAGGCATTCCTCTACAGAAACTAAAAGGACTCTAGCACTCTTCCCATTTGCAGTCTGGTCCCTTGCAGAGCAGCCACAGCTGTAGCAGCTTTCCCAGCGAAACGGCAGGACCTGGAGACAGCTCAGCCACAGCCAGTGCAGGCTGAGGTCAGCTGTGGGCAACACCACCGAAAAGTGGATGAACCTACCAGGCTCAATCCCTGTTAGACTGCAGAACCCACAAAGGACACGTGGGCACCGCCTGTTCGGTGTGCTGCACGATCCCAAACGCAGCAGCAGCACTGCTCGTGCTCTCTCTGCTCAGAGAGCCACGGCAGTCCCACACACAAGGACAGGACTCCTGTGAAGTGCTGCCCTGAAACGATGCAAGCTGAGGAAATCTCCAGGAGGAAGCAGAAAAGGCCACAGAGATGACTGACTCCTGTGTCTGCAAGATGGATGAGAATTTGAATTCCTTTGTAAGGGACCAAACATATCACTTAATAAAAACAAGGCATCCTACAATGAACCTCTCTTTCCCATATTTATTCCTCTCTAAACACAGCAGTGCACAGATTATAGGAAATGGTTTTACATTTAACTTCAACCCCAAGTGGTAAAGAAACGGATTGTATCTCACAATGTAAATTTGCATCTACCATCATTTAATGGATGTTTTATACATGCTATGTACTACTGTGTTTTTATGGAAAGGCAAAAAAATTACTTGGGAATTTGTTTTTAATTAAGCAATAAGGCTCAATGGGGTACTGCTATCATGCAATAAAACCACTCCTGGGGTGTTGTGAGGCATTTGGTCCAGATGAGTGCTTCAAATCACCCCCAGATTGTGATTAGATGATTACTCCCTGGAGTTAATATTAGATGGCTCTCTCTAGAGTTGTCTTATTGCTATTATAAAAAGTCTTCAACATGGGGAAACTAAGTAGCTTTTGTGCTTGAAGAAGATGAAGTTTGCAGTTTTGACTGTTGAGTGGCTGTGTGAGCTGTGTGGGTCCCATAGATCACTTCACCTACTTAGCATGCGTGAAAGATCATCTCGGGGCATTTCTTTGACCCAAACAGTTTTACAATTAAGTGGCTTTCTTTTTTTTCTAGAAGATGGAAGGATATAAACAGCAAACAACTCCAAAATAAAGCAATCCCAAGACAAGGAGCTGAGAATTTGATTCAGAGATACGTATCACAGGCTTTATCTTTTTGTTGGGAATAATGAATCCTAATCACTATTATGCTAATTGTATTAATGAAGGCTAATGCATGCGGCAGAGGCAAGAGATTCTCCCAAGTTGGGTCCATGAGGAGGTGCATGGCCTGAGGCGTTTGTGAGGGCTCCCAAGCTAGTGAAATCAAACAACCCAAAGGGTACAGAGCCAACCTGCAGTGCCTTCCCCTGCCTCCCCCCAGCTGCTCTTCGGGGGTGAGGTTAGAGATGAAATATTCCATTCTGAGAACAGATTAAAAAAAAAAAAAAAAAAAAGGAAAAGAAAAGAAAAAAAAAAAAAAAAAGAAAAAGAAAAAGAAAACAAAACCCGAAGCTTCCTGCATTTCAGTACACCAGTAAGACAGAAATCTCAGGAAAACATTAACTCTTGCAAAACTCTCCCAAAAAGGCAGGATGGTACCACCTCGACATGGACAATTTCTGCACAGCTCGAGCCGCAGTACAGAGCAGAATCCTCAACTTCTCCTTCTGATGTTCCTCCACAGCAACCACACACCTCCTATTACACAACATCCCTCTGGTTTCTCAGCCAGACCATGATTTCTGCCCTTCACAAATTAAGGTGTGAGCCTTCACACATCCTCTGTGTCACATCTTACACATCCTGCACAGCCCAGGCAGCAACACAATCTCTAAAAGCCAATAAACCTCTTCTACCTCAGAAGAAATCCCCAATTCCTCGTTCAGATCAGCACCTCTCCATTTAAAATCCAGCATGCCAATGGATGGGGATCTCAGCCAAGCTGAGGTTTGCTCTCTTGGTTTCCACGATGTCAGCAGAATATCTTGGAAAAAAACAGACCACCTGGCTGTTTTCCCTTATATTTGAAGATCACAAAAGGAAACAAAGATTTCCTTTCTTGCTGCCTTTTCACGGAGCTCTCTGCACACGCACTCAATGCATGAAACACCCCCAGGCAATGGCAGCAGATGCCTTCCTGCACAAAAGGCACTGATGTGGAGCAAGGTCCCTTACAAAGAGAGGATTTTTCCCTTCTGAGAAACACACACATTCAGCCTGGGTAGCAGTTACAAAGGAAAGAACCCAAAGCAAGTTCTTCACCTAAATAGAAGCTACATCCATAGGCAAAGCAGGGTTCAGGAATGAAACTCTTTTATTTGTCTTTGACTAATCAGTCCATCAGTCATTTACATCTTTTTGCATTAACCAGTGATTATCACACTCTTGTTCCCCCTGCTTTTTCCCTATTTCAATATTTGAAATGGCTAATCTACCTCAGTTTAGTGTTTGAAACACTTGTTCACCAGTTATTTGTTCACCATGACTTATCTTGTGCAATAAAAGCTCCACTGAATATGAGATCACTGTTCAGACAGAACAGCAACAGTAGGAAAAGGGTTCAGAAGAACATGCACAGAATGGTGCATTCTGAAGGAAGGCTGAGCTCAGAAGGTGCAGCACTCTCACAGCATGCTGCAAAATGCATTCAGCAGCTCTTTTACACACACCTCTTTTCTTCCACATTAATTTGTTCTAATATTACATCCCTCTCTGCAATGAACACCTGCACCTCCTCACAGTTCCGGCATTTTATATTCTCTTACCTCAGCTTTTTCTCACCTTCATCTGTTGTATTTCAACTCGAGCCTGTTCCCACTACTGGGGAACACTGCTCAGAAACAGTGGTCTGGCAGCATGTCAGAGCTCCTGCTTGTTTGTCGGTGTGTGCTCACCCATCCTGCTCCTCGGGAGAGCACAGATTTCTGAGCTTCCTCTGTTGTGAGTTCCTGCACTGGGTAGTTCTTGGGTGGAGCCCAGGGGCTCATCACAACCAACCCACTTGATCCACTCAGAAATTATTGATCACTATTGATTATTCGAGAAGGAAGTTCCAACTCTACGGCACTGTACTCATGTGACCCAGGAGCAGGGCTGGGGTCTGAGCAGGGAAGGGTGCAGCAAACACCAAGACAAACTTGTAACTTTAGAATCTGCAAATACGAGAGGTTTTGTGGTCCTCGCACACAACAGCTTTTGTAAGGATCACTGAGATTTGTGAGCTGGGACATGGCCCTGTGGTGAGGCACACGGGGCTGTGAGTCAGGAGTTCTGGGGGATGTTCCTCAGCTCCCAAGTGATTCACTCGGAGCCAGAGCCTGTCACTACTGAAGACAATAGCAAATATCCCAGTGTTCTATGTCAGTGACCAAGCACCGTGTGACCAAATGTAACTCTCCAAGAGTGGAACTCCCTGTGAGGAAGGTACAAACCCTCACACAGTTATTAGAATTTATGCTGCACTTCAAGATCCTGAGAATGAAGTGCTGCACACATGCAAAGCAGAGCAATGCCTCTGTGAAAAACGAGATCTCATTGATTGAGTACTGCTTTATGCAAAAGGCAAAGGAGCAAGCAAAGGTTGCTTTCAGGAATACTTTCATCAGTCAAACAATCATTTTGCAGCCAGGCTCCCAGAGCCACTCAAGAAGTGGGTAATTTCCTGCACGAGGGTTGAGAGATGCCCCAAAGACACAAGCACCCTCTGAAACAGGTTTGCTGGGCAGCAGTCTCAAGGCACGCGGACTAGTGAGAATTTGGAAACTGGCACTCTGAAGTTTCAGTCTGTACTGACAGAGCTGAGCAGGAATCTGATTTCTGCACTGTCAGACTGGGAACAACTAATTTCTAAAGCAGGCAGATGAAGCTGGTAGGGCTTCAGAGACACAAATCAATCATGGCAAGTCACACATTTCTAGAAGAGGCTGATTAGCTGAATGCCCCGGGAGCCAGGTCAGACAAACATTCATCCCACACACACACCACACTCTCACTCAGGACAGAGGTCATTCATCCCTACAAGTAACCTGTATGATGAACACAAGTTGTCTTACTCCTTCATTAAGTCACACTACTCCAAGTTTAATTCAATAAAATCTCCATTGCTACAAGCTGTCTTGTCCACTGATGAAATGCCCCATGTAGTCAATTAGTTAAAACCACTGTCTATCCTATGATCACAGTGGGTTCCTAACATCCCCAACTGAATCTAAATATTGAGTTTTATTCAAAAGAATTTTATCAAATGCCTGGGTTGTTTTTTCTTCTTTTTCAAACATGCACTAAACATACACTGAGCTGAGAATTTAACAGATGTTTTTGTTACTATTATAATCTAATCTTTTCCTGCAGGCTGTTGTAGTAATTTTGCCACTAGAAGACAATAAAAAAACATTTTCTCCCCTGCAGAGCTTACCTTTGGCTGACTCAGCTGAGCAGCTGCAGTTTCCTTTACTTGCTTTGAAATTATTGCATCCCAATTGGACAAGATAATTCTGCTACTGAGAAACAAGTGGCTTTGGAGAAAATGCCAGAGGCAATCAGATAAAGTCTCTTCACCTTGCTCTAGTTGCACTAAAAGCTGGTAATTTGGGCTGCAGCTTTTTCAAGTGGTCCCACAAATGTTTGGGTTTACAGCCAGGAAAAGCAGAGCTCCTGAGCCTGCCTATCAAATAGCTCTTAAGATTACTGGTGAAACTCCGAGTTCGTGTCTCAGTAAGGAATTCAAACAAGTGTGTAAGAGCTTCCAAAACAAACAAAGAAAATACCAACAGAAAGTCTGCTCTCAATTGCAACTGCTTAATACTGACTGCAAGGCCACAGTGTAGCTCAGGGCTTCCCTTGCCTCATGCAACAGCTGCCTGAACACACCTCCACTTGTGGCTGAAGAGGGCCAAAGAAAAAAACCTCCAAACCCAGGTGGTTTGGCCAACCCGATGCTGTGTTTGGCTGATGTGTTGTCCAGGTGAGCATACTGAGAAACAACAAGAAAAATAAACTAAAGTATTACATCTCAGTAATAAAGACTATGATTAGGATAACGTGAGAGCAAATTCAGAATAATTTTAGCACATAGGAGGAATAAAACCAGTTTCAGAGTAATAATCTGTGACTGGTTAGATCTGAATTAGTCTGACAGCTAAGACAAACTCTGGCATATTTAGTTCAGTGCTTCGTCTATTTATAGTTTACAGATATTTACAGTTAGATCATGTTAAACCCCCCCCAGCTTTCTGTAGGGAATTAATTTCTGAGCTGGGCAGATCTCCCCAGAGTTAGCAGACTGCTCCCAAGGCAGCCAGGACAGAGACAGCTGGTGTCCAGGCTCAACACAAACCAGCTCCCAGTTGTGAGAACCAGTCTGCAAAGGCAGACCACGCTCCTTCCAGCGACAGACCCCTCAGTCCTGCTCTCCCACAGAAAAGGCAGGAGGGCTGAATAGACCCCACACTAAATGATAATGGTGACCTCAATCTGTTCAGCCCAGCAGCCTCCCCTCTGTGCTGAGCTCTCTTCTCTCAAGTTTTCAGGGGTTTGTTGATGACCTGATGGCTCTCTCTGTAACCCTCATACACTGCTAGGCAGTCACGTACTGCACTGAACTTAATCCATGTCCTCATTTGTCTGCTCATCTGACACAAACACAAAGTGTATAAAGAAATAGAGTCTTGTGGAAACTCCCATGACTGCCAAGCACTTTAGCTCTAAAGTGCACCATGAACTTCCCAGCCCACATTATTATTACCAAAGAAAATGAAAACCTGGAAAAAAAATATTTCTAATACCTTGACAGGTTCATCAATTTCCATTAAAAATAGAAAAGCTATTACAGAAAGTGAGCAAGCACCTGAATTATAGATCAGCACAGGCCTGGGGTTGTGTCACTGCACCTGGCAAGGGCCAGAGCTCAGCTCCTCTGCAGCACCTTCAGCAGGGCTGAGGGACACTCACAGCCTCTGCCCACTCACTCCCACCACCCTCCTGGCAGTGACACACGGGAGGGATGAGTGGGTGGGAGAGAGGAATGCAAAGGACTTCCCTGCAACACCAGTTTCGGTGCTAATAGCTTGCTCTTTTCACAGAGGTCTGTAACTGTAATCACAAAAGGGGTTAGAAGACCTGATCCGAAGCTCGAGAAGAGGTCTGGTTTCTGTTTTGGACCAGTGTAATGTGTAGTTCTATTCATATCTCTCTTCTTAACTGTAAAACACTGGGGTTATTTTATCACTGAAACCCTCTTATACAATGTCATCCGTGAGTACCACTCTGCTTGATAGAGCATACTGTGAGCAAGGAATGATGAAACCTGAAACTTAAAACTGCCAGCAAGCAGAATACACTGAGTTATGGTCGTGGGGCCAAGTGCAGAGCGTGCAGGAGGGTGGTGGATGTCAGCAGGGCACACGCGGCCATGGGCACAAGCAGCTATGGCACACACAGGCATGGGACACACACAGGCATGGGGGACACACAGGCATGGGACACATACAGGCATGGGACACACACAGCTCCGGGCACACACACGGCCCTCCGGGGACACACGGACCCATGGGACACAGGCAGCCAGGGGCACACACGGGCATGGGACACACGCAGCTATGGGACACACGCAGCTCCATGGGGCACACACACGGCCCTCCGGGGACACGCAGCCACGGGGCACAGGCAGCCATGGGACGCAGGTAACCACGGGATCCACACAGGCGTGGGACACACAGGCTTGGGGCACACACAGGTTTGGGGCATGCACGGCCCTGGGATACATGCAGTCATGGGACACACGTACCCATCTGACACACATAGCCATGGGACACACACACCCCCATGGGGCACACACACACCTCCATGGGGCACACGCAGCCATGAGGCACACACACACCCCCATGGGACACACACACACCTCCATGGGGCACACGCAGCCATGAGGCACACACACACCCCCATGGGGCACACACACACCTCCATGGGGCACACGCAGCCATGAGGCACACACACACCCCCATGGGACACACACACACCTCCATGGGGCACACGCAGCCATGAGGCACACACACACCCCCATGGGGCACACACACACCTCCATGGGGCACACGCAGCCATGAGGCACACACACACCCCCATGGGACACACACACACCTCCATGGGGCACACGCAGCCATGAGGCACACACACACCCCCATGGGGCACACACACACCTCCATGGGGCACACGCAGCCATGAGGCACACACACACCCCCATGGGACACACACACACCTCCATGGGGCACACGCAGCCATGAGGCACACACACACCCCCATGGGGCACACACACACCTCCATGGGGCACACGCAGCCATGAGGCACACNTGTTGATGACCTGATGGCTCTCTCTGTAACCCTCATACACTGCTAGGCAGTCACGTACTGCACTGAACTTAATCCATGTCCTCATTTGTCTGCTCATCTGACACAAACACAAAGTGTATAAAGAAATAGAGTCTTGTGGAAACTCCCATGACTGCCAAGCACTTTAGCTCTAAAGTGCACCATGAACTTCCCAGCCCACATTATTATTACCAAAGAAAATGAAAACCTGGAAAAAAAATATTTCTAATACCTTGACAGGTTCATCAATTTCCATTAAAAATAGAAAAGCTATTACAGAAAGTGAGCAAGCACCTGAATTATAGATCAGCACAGGCCTGGGGTTGTGTCACTGCACCTGGCAAGGGCCAGAGCTCAGCTCCTCTGCAGCACCTTCAGCAGGGCTGAGGGACACTCACAGCCTCTGCCCACTCACTCCCACCACCCTCCTGGCAGTGACACACGGGAGGGATGAGTGGGTGGGAGAGAGGAATGCAAAGGACTTCCCTGCAACACCAGTTTCGGTGCTAATAGCTTGCTCTTTTCACAGAGGTCTGTAACTGTAATCACAAAAGGGGTTAGAAGACCTGATCCGAAGCTCGAGAAGAGGTCTGGTTTCTGTTTTGGACCAGTGTAATGTGTAGTTCTATTCATATCCCTCTTCTTAACTGTAAAACACTGGGGTTATTTTATCACTGAAACCCTCTTATACAATGTCATCCGTGAGTACCACTCTGCTTGATAGAGCATACTGTGAGCAAGGAATGATGAAACCTGAAACTTAAAACTGCCAGCAAGCAGAATACACTGAGTTATGGTCGTGGGGCCAAGTGGAGAGCGTGCAGGAGGGTGGTGGATGTCAGCAGGGCACACGCGGCCATGGGCACAAGCAGCTATGGCACACACAGGCATGGGACACACACAGGCATGGGGGACACACAGGCATGGGACACATACAGGCATGGGACACACACAGCTCCGGGCACACACACGGCCCTCCGGGGACACACGGACCCATGGGACACAGGCAGCCAGGGGCACACACGGGCATGGGACACACGCAGCTATGGGACACACGCAGCTCCGGGCACACACACGGCCCTCCGGGGACACGCAGCCACGGGGCACAGGCAGCCATGGGACGCAGGTAACCACGGGATCCACACAGGCGTGGGACACACAGGCTTGGGGCACGCACGGCCCTGGGATACATGCAGTCATGGGACACACACACACCTCCATGGGGCACACGCAGCCATGAGGCACACACACACCCCCATGGGGCACACACACACCTCCATGGGGCACACGCAGCCATGAGGCACACACACACCCCCATGGGACACACACACACCTCCATGGGGCACACGCAGCCATGAGGCACACACACACCCCCATGGGGCACACACACACCTCCATGGGGCACACGCAGCCATGAGGCACACACACACCCCCATGGGACACACACACACCTCCATGGGNGGGAGGTACGGGGCGACCGGGGCTTCGGCGCGACCGGGCCCGTGTGCGGAGGGAAGAGCCGGGGTTTGTCCGCCGCCGGGCCGGAGCGGGGGGACAGGAGCTGGGGGACAGAGCGGCGGGGGGGGGGGGG
>VZTD01000486.1:1734550-1765808 GCA_013397725.1 Rhagologus leucostigma
CCGTCCCGCGGTGTGTCCTGTCCGCCCGGGGGTCCGCGGTGTGCCGTGTCCGTCCCGCGGTGTGTCCTGTCCGCCCGGGGGAACCGCGGTGTGTCGTGTCCGTCCCGCGGTGTGTCCTGTCCGCCCGGGGGAACCGCGGTGTGTCGTGTCCTTCCCGCGGTGTGTCCGGCCCGCCCGCGGTCCCGTGTCGCGTGTGCGGAGCCTGCGGCCCCGCGGTGTGTGTGCGCGGCCCGAGCGCCGCTCAGAGGGGCGGGTGCGGTGGGGTTTTCAGAGGGACTCTAAGTTACCACCTTCGCCCGTGTACCGAAACCCCGGGCACTGCTCCCGCTGCGGAGCTGTAAGCGGAGCCCCGCTCGTGCCGTGCGCCTCGTGCAGAGGGGCACGTGAGCTCTCGGGCACTGGGAGGGACGGGGAATTGTCGCTTCCCTCGGTGGTCCCCCCTCGCCAGCCAGCCCTTGTCCGTCCTTGGTCATGAGTCCGGTGAGCAGCGGGGCGGGAGGTGCGGGCACAGTGCGCTGCCCGGGATGAGTGCAGGGACAGGGAGCGGGGGGACGGAGGGGGTGAGGCTCTGCCTTGAGTTTCGTGGGTTCTCCCCCTTCCTCCCTCCCTCCCTTCCTCCCCCTCCTCTGCTGCTTGGGCGCCTCTGAGCCTGGCTGGCACTCGCAAGAGCCACAACTGAGCTCAGGCTGCCAACAGCTGGGTTTGGTAGCATCAGTCCGAGCTCCCCAAAAGCCACTGCCCGGCCGTCCCCGTGCTCTGGCCCTGCGCTGAGCAGCAGCGGCGAGGAGCTTGGTAGCTCAGTCAGTCCATGTCCCACTGGGACTGCTGACATTCTCAAAGGCCTAGTGTGACAGCCAGCCCCAAAATGTACGTGTGCTGAATTGGGTTCCTCATGAGCATGGCAGGAAGGGGTTGCCAGAACCTGCCCCCCTTACCCCAGCAATTACAGCATGCCGGGAAAGAGGGAAAAGCAAGCTGAAATGCCCTCAGGCAGTAAGAGGAGAGGAGCTTTGTTTTTCTTGCTGAAATGCCTGCTCGGGCAGCTGCATCCTACTTGCTGTCCTTGGTGAGCAAGAGCTTATGCCAGCCCTTACTCCAGGAGAGATTTCTCTGAGCAAAGCAGAAAGAAGGAGTCAGGGAAAGCTGCAGAGAGATGAGGCTCGGGGCATTTTCTGCTGGCAGCCCTCAGCAGTCAGATCTCGGTGTGCTGACACTCGTGGACTGTCCCATGCATGGTATGCACGAGGTCTGCAATGGATACCACGGCTGTCAGTTCTGCCTGATGGCAGGAACGAAGGATCAGGTAGAACAGGTCACTACATCGGTACACCTAAGCCTTAGATACATACAGACCTGAAAAACATACCCCAGACTCGCTGACCTGGGAGCCTAAGTTGACATGCTGAGCCTGGCAGGCATCAACATGGCTGTTTATAATCACAAGTGAACAAGCGCTCATTGTTAAGTGTTGTGGCGTGCTTACTTCTGGAGTGCGGTGCCAAGCTGTATTTTTTTTCCTTTGAATATTAGTCATATTCACTGCACAGTATTTGATCACGTGCAGAACCAGCACATCTTGATAGAAAAAAAAAACCCAGAATTTGCCATGCCGAAAACCTCTGTGAAAAGCAGCACACCAGCAAAGCACATCTTGCCACCCTCGTTTCAGCTGGGTCAGCTGCTGCATGTGGTACGTGGGCATGTGTAGCACTTGGTAGTAAGCACTGTGACTCTGCTGACCTGACACAGCAAACTTGAGCAAACAGGAAAAAAAGCATTTACCCAAATGAATAAAATAGGTTAGACTTCATATCCTCACTTTGTTCCAAAGGGAGAGGCTCTCATCTCCCAGGAAAGGAGACCACTGTAACACTCAGCAGCCATCTTTATTTACCAGATTCACAAAGCACTTGCATTCCAAAGCCAAACTGTGGATTATTTGCAGTGAGTCACAGTATTAACATGAAACTGGGTTTTATGTGGTCAGTCAAGCCGAGCGTTATGTGGAACTCGGGGCAGGATGGATCTGGCTTGTGGTGGGATGTGATGAATCACCCCCTCAGATGGCTGCTTCTCCCCTCCTATCTGAACAGGGAACACATAAAGGGATAGAGTGAGTTGTCCAAGCCTAAAGGTAGGCACTATAAGTCCCACTCCTACTATTTTTTTAAACTTTTTATTATGTGTATGTGCTGTTCTCCTGTCACTTATGCCTGAGAGGAGAGAGATGGAAGGAAAACATTCTGCTTTTGCATCCCAGGAAAACTCCTTCAGGAAATACCCTGAGCTAGAGCAGCCAACAATTTTAGTCTTAGCAGAGATTTTCCCACGACAGAATTGGCTTTTCTTTGGTTAACTTGTGGCATTTTAACTAGGTAGCAAACCAGGGGGTGGAGGAGTAAGGACATACCTGCAGGTAGAAGTGTGATGCGTAATGAGAGCTCACCTTCATTTCTTTCACACTGCAGGATTGTGTCCAGCCCCTTCTCCTTTTGCTCCATGCAGTAAGTCCTGGAGCTTTCTGGCCTGTGCAGGGACCCAGATCAATGCAACAGCTAAAGTTTTCACGGCAGCAGAGCTTACATTCCCCTCTGAAAATGAGCTTGGGTTTCCTGGCTCTGTGCAGGCATTGTCTTTATATCAGACAAAATATTTTCATTTCCACTGGGATCTGGTGTGCAGAGATCCCTAGAAAGAGTCATGTCAAGTACCATATGTTCTTGAGAGGTTGGACCATGCTTCTAAACTACATAAAATAAAAGTAAAAGAAGTAGGCTAAGAGCTCCATAACGTAGAACTGTGAGGAAATGAAACTGGTGGGACTGCTTTGGTTTATCCCATTTAGTGTTGCTGGTGCCAAAAGTTCTTGACAGTATATTATTGCATTCACAGTCTTTGCACACCAAGGTTCCCAAGCTGTAATTTGAGATTTTCCTTTATTATTTGTGTGCTCATCTTGCTCTTTCACACAGAAACTCCTCATCCAGGGATTTGTGGAGAGACCACATCCCAGGATAGGTGAGAGTCCAGGTAACCCTACAACAGTTTGCCCTACCTGTCTGTTCTTCAGCCTAATTTGTGTATTTAAGAGGGAGAGGGTAAAAACACATGGTGCTTACTGGAGCAGGGCCTCTCCGTGCACAGGTCCACTCAGGCTGATGGATCCACGAAGGAAATGGAGCCTCTCTCCTCTCTGATGGCAAGTAACAAACCCTTTGCACAGCTGCTGCACGTCTGTGCCGTGGCAGGTTGGCTGGGGTGTGATTTCCCTCTGGCTGCAGCCCGGCCAGAGCACTCAGTTAAATGTAAACTGCCCACGCACACGAGTGGAGGTGCCCGACACTGCCTAGCTCCATCCAGTGCATTCCAGTGCTCCGAGGCCCTGAGGATACACATCCTTCCCTCCAGCTCGAGGTGGACCCTGAGGAAGGCAGCTCTTCAGGAGCACTGACCACTCAGTGCCTCTCAGTGAAAGCGATTTCTGCAGGGTAGGTCACTTCATTTAGGTCTCCCATGGCTAAACCTGTGCCTTGGCCTTGTGCCTTTTCACCCTAGAGAAGGAAGTTCTGGGAACTCAGAGGAATTGCCCGGTCTGTCTGCCAGGTGGGTCAGGTGAGAGGTACACGGTATGCAGCAGCCTTCAGCAGCAGCTCTGTGCTTTCCCTTCCAGCACAGCAAAGGGGTGATTTGGGGTGAGGCGCAAGGGTTCCCCCCGCCACAGGAACAGGCGGATTGTCATCCTCCTCTTCCCTTTCTCTCCAGCCTCCTTGGCAGCAGGGACTCTGGGCAAGGAGCACAGGGATAACAGTGGAGAGCAGCTCTGCGTTAGTGGTTCGGGGAACCATTAGCAGCAACCAGGGTAACAACACATGTCCCTGTGATCTCGGAGCTGCCTCGTGATGGCTGAGCTACCTCGCTGGAGGAGGAAATGACTCACATTCCCATGGCCAGCTGGCCTTGGGGCAGCACCCTCCAGCCTGCAAGGGGCAATGAAAAATCCACTTACAGAGAGTGCCTTCCTTACTGCAGACTGCCAAGAGCAAGCAGCCGCTTTCGCTTCAGAGTTACCCTTACCTGCATTTCCTGTTAGAACAAAAACCCAGCACACTATAAAAGCCCCAGAGTGTGTGAGAGGGAGGGTGCAGAGGTGTGGGAGAGATGAGCGTGCTGCATTCCACTTCCCCTTCAGCAGAGATCACACTTTTCAGAATGATGTGTCTTGCATTTGGAAGCACCATCAGCCCTGGGATAACGGAGGAAAGGCTTAGCTTTTTTTAAAGCTAAATTTTTAAAATGTGGGTTTATTCACATCATGAGGGCTTTTTGCTTTTCTTTTTTTTTATCCTTTTTGTCATGCATGGAAGACCAGCAGGAACAAGTGATACTACAGAGTTTCATTTAGCTCCTGCCTCAGCTCTGGCCTGAAATGGAGCTGTGGGGTGTGTGTGTCTGTAACCAGTCCTTGAGAAAGCAGGTGTGCAGTCAGAAATGGGAGGCTTGCTCTCAAGACCCTTTTATGCAGATCTATGGATCTGCATAAAATCAGGCTCAGACCAAGCAGCTTTCTCTTCTAAGGGCACACAGTGAGACTGGTAAAAAGCACAACCAGGAAGACCTGGCTCTGCCTTCAAGGGCTTCCTTTGCTGCAAACTGAATTATCCCCGTATAGCCTGGGCTGTTGCAAAGTGAGGTCAGCAAGTTTGAAGATTTAATTTAGAAAGGTAACAAACTAAAGTGAGGAGTGCTCATGAGATTACCTGTACCCTCAGATCGCACTAGGACATCTCACCTGTGTATACACTGGCTACTCACCTTCACCCCGGTGCAGATGTTTGCAGTTTCAACACTTCCCTCTTTCTTTTCCTCTCTTCAGAGTGAGCTGGAGATGATGGACCATCTTGCAAACACCGAGATCAACAGCCAGCGCATTGCTGCTGTGGAAAACTGCTTTGGGGCTTCCGGACAGCCCTTAGCCTTGCCGGGCAGGGTCCTTCTGGGAGAAGGGATTTTAACCAAAGAATGCCGCAAGAAACCAAAGCCTCGCATATTTTTCCTTTTCAACGACATCCTTGTCTATGGCAGCATAGTCATCAACAAAAGGAAATACAATTCCCAGCACATCATCCCCCTTGAAGATGTCACTTTGGAGACGCTGCCAGACACCTTGCAGATGAAGAACCGTTGGATGATTAAAACCTCCAAGAAGTCCTTCGTGGTTTCCGCGGCCTCCCTCACGGAGAGGAAGGAGTGGATCAGCCATCTGGAGGAGTGCATCAAGCACCTGCTGACGAAGACGGGCCGGCAGCCCTGCACGGAGCACGCGGCTCCCTGGATCCCAGACAAGGCGACGGACATCTGCATGCGCTGCACGCAGACCAAGTTCTCCACGCTCACCCGCAGGCACCACTGCCGCAAGTGCGGCTTCGTCGTGTGCGCAGACTGCTCCAGGCAGAGGTTCCTGATGCCCCGGCTGTCCCCCAAGCCCCTGAGGGTCTGCAACCTGTGCTACAGGCAGCTGCTGGCAGACAAGAAGAAGGAGGCGGAGGCAGATCGGAGGCAGACGGAGCCGATCCGCTCTGCCATCCAGGGCTACGAACCCTCCAGTGGCGATGACAGCGACAAGTCCGATGACGAGAAAACTGAGCAGTGGCCAGCAGACACAGAGTTTTATACCTCAGAAGTATCCTGGTCATCTTTCCACAGCTGACCTCCCTGGGAGTCGGCAACGTTTAGATGCTGGGAAGCCAATCTCTGGCCTCCAAGGCGTGTCCTTCTCCATGTTTCCTCTGAAGGCCATGCCTAGGAAGGTGGATCTTGGCCCCTGCCTGTGGTGTCCGAGCAGAGGTGAGGTTACCCCTCTGAGAACATCTCATACAATGTGAGCACAGAGAGAACAGCTCAGCAAAGAGCACTGAGGGCAGGGGCAGTGCCCTGTGGATCAGTCTTGGCCAAATGAGCTTACCCTCCGGTGCCTTATTCTTCCTCTCTGCTAAAACACAGCAATATGAACTTCTTGTTTGAAATGTTTGAGATTGGCTCTTGGAAGAAAAAGGAACAAGAAATCCTGGAGTTGAACACACTTGCCTGCTCACAGTGTGTTCCTCTGTCACAGCAAGGGGCACTCTGGATGCCGCTTTCCATGAGCTTTTGAGATTCTCTCTGCAAGTGTGCCAGCCTGAGGGAATAGCTGCTCATGCCTGCACAGTAAGGCCAGCACCGGCTTCCCTGTCTACACCTGGGTCTCCCAAGGTTGGAAACACTAAGAGAATGGTACTCGGGATGCAGGGAGCTTGTGTGCGGCTCAGTGTGAGCAGCTGTAGCAAACACTGGAGCATCCAGCTCTCTGACATGGAAAGAGGCCATGGCAGTGGTGCCGGGCCAGGAGGAGGAAGGAGAGGGGAAAGGGACAGGTAAAATTACACTGAGCAGTGAAATACAGAGGGACAGAGGTACTGCAGTTCACTCAACTAAGTGCAGAGCCCAGATCTAAAACACAGGCAGTTACACCAGATTACTAGAAACTTGAAGAACTCAAGCCTATCAGGTAAAAGGACAGCCCAGGGAAGACTTGTTACAAGTCTTACAAAATCCAGGACAAACCCCCAAATTAAGATCTTGTGAAGTACAGCACTTCAACTTCCCCTTCCCTCCTGGGCTGCTGCCCAAGGCATTGGATTCTCACTTGTGGGCTCACCTCCTGCCTTATCAGTCTCACGAGTCCAAAGTTAAGGTCCTTTATGTACTTCAAGGATGAGAGCCAAAGACCTTACAGTTTACTTGAGATCAACTTTGAAGTTCAAATTCAGTTAGAAATAAACTATGTTTATTCAAGTATTCTATCCTAATGTAGCATGGAAGTAAATATAGAGGAAATCAGACAACAGCAATTTTTTTGCAGCAAACATTTCTACAAACTCTGTTATTGCTTTTAGTATATTTTTGTATTGTGTATTTTGTGGTCTGGAAAAGCAACATGGCTGGGAATACACTGCCACTGTTCTAAAATGTTTCCTTACCCTGACCTGTTACAAGCAGTGCATTGCTTGACAGATGGCCACGGGGTTTTTTAAATTTCAGTTCAAGATAATAATTGTTAATGTGTTTTATAAACTGCTACTGTTCCAGTGAATTTGTATCACTTGACTGTGTGTGAATAAAGATATGGCCAACAGGAAGGAGCCAGGAAAACAGGACAATAAAGTGTGCTATTATTGAACAAGAGTCTTAACAAGAGCTGGGATCCAGGCCTGGCCAGCCCAGCACAAGTTGTGACTCCTCAGCTGTGGGGAGACTGCTCTGGTTTCTATTTACTGCTTGAAGGTAAGGGCATCAAATCTGATGCTTCCTTTCTATTTATATCATGCTATCGTCTGACAGACTTTTCCCAAGTCTTTTGCAATCCCCTGCAGTAGTCTGTATTAACTGGAATGCTGTTTTTCCGGTGGGGACACAGCTTAGAGTGGGCCAGCAAACCTTATGACCTAAGCAGATGTTTTTGGTCTTTAAAGCAGTAAGTACACTGAGTTCTGTTTTTTCCATCCCTCTCCAGGCTCAGTTCCTAACTCTGCGCAGCAGTGATTGTTTTTACAATGCCTCCCACCCACCAGAAGGGTGTACATGCTATGCAAACAGAAAATGACCTTAAAAATAAACAGCCATTAGAGTGGTTCACGAGCCAAAAATAGCCCAGCTGCTGAATCTGCATCCACAGCTGGCATTCCAGTTCCCTGCTCCTGAGGTGAAACTCCCAGTTTCTTCCTAGTAACTGGCTCCAGAAACGTATTGCAGTTTTGAACCTAATCCTTAGTTGTTAGAGGTCAGCTTACTTTATGTGTTCAAAGGTCTTACTATTACCAGCCCCAAAAGACCTATGAACTGCTTTTATGCTCTAATGAGGGGCAGGCACGCCTCTAACAAATGCCTTTTTGGTGAGCAAGAGCCTTTCTTAATCACAGCAGGGAAAAAAATCAGAAAAACCAAAACCACCCAAAGCACAAAAACCAACCCAGCCCCTTTTTTTGGTGCATGCTGTTGATGGCTTTTGGGGAAATGCACACACCTTCCACCAACTGGAAGCCCCAAGAAACCAAGCAATTCTTAAACTAATGATGCCTATGGTAAAAGGATCCTGCCCATAAAAAGATGGGGAAATTTAAACAAAGCCTCTCCCCCACTTCCTGAGGTTCTGTTGTGGAGCTCAGCAGTGGGATTGGAGCCTGGGGCTCCTGGCTCCTGGCCTGCTGAACACATGGATTTTAAATCACAGGCTGTGTGCTGTTACAGTCCAGCCTGGAGTTTTCCAGCCTGATGCTATCTCCAGTGCATTAATAGGGCATTTCCTGATGGTTTGTGTTCTTTCTATTTTAGCTAAATAAAGGCCTTACCAGAGATTCATTACAGTTTGCAGGGACCAGGAAGAGCAGCAGCTCAAATGCCCACCTTGGGAAATATCCGCAGGCTGGAGGCTTTGTGGGGTCACATCCTCCTCCTGGAGGGCTCCCAGACATGATGTATGGGCATCATTTTCCAGAGAGGTTCTTTGCTCAGCCCCTGCCTGAAGGTGTCAAGGCCCAAAGGGCACAGCAGGATAAAGGTGTCCCCATTGCACACCATCCTCTCTTGCTCTCCAAAGTCGTTTGGAAAGAGATGAAGAGGATGGCACTGGTGCAGCAGCCATTCGTGAAAACTTAAGGTAATGGGGAGATCGCTCTGTGAATAAACTGAAAGGATCAGAGAGGTTCAAGGAAAGCCATGCGTTCTGCTGTCCCAAGGCACAGCCCAGGCCCACAGCACCAGCTCCCAGGTGCACAGCACCAGCTCCCAGGCCCACAGCACCAGCTCCCAGGCACACAGCACCAGCTCCCAGGCACAGCACCAGCTCCCAGGCGCACCCCACCAGCTCCCAGGTGCACAGCACCAGCTCCCAGGCCCACCCCACCAGCTCCCAGGCACACCCCACCAGCTCCCAGGCCCACAGCACCAGCTCCCAGGCACACAGCACCAGCTCCCAGGCACAGCACCAGCTCCCAGGCGCACCCCACCAGCTCCCAGGTGCACAGCACCAGCTCCCAGGCCCACCCCACCAGCTCCCAGGCACACCCCACCAGCTCCCAGGCCCACAGCACCAGCTCCCAGGCACACAGCACCAGCTCCCAGGCACAGCACCAGCTCCCAGGCGCACCCCACCAGCTCCCAGGTGCACAGCACCAGCTCCCAGGCCCACCCCACCAGCTCCCAGGCACACCCCACCAGCTCCCAGGCCCACAGCACCAGCTCCCAGGCACACAGCACCAGCTCCCAGGCACAGCACCAGCTCCCAGGCGCACCCCACCAGCTCCCAGGTGCACAGCACCAGCTCCCAGGCCCACCCCACCAGCTCCCAGGCACACCCCACCAGCTCCCAGGCCCACAGCACCAGCTCCCAGGCACACAGCACCAGCTCCCAGGCACAGCACCAGCTCCCAGGCACACGCCACCAGCTCCCAGGCACAGTGCTGACTCAGCATTCACAAGCACTCAGGAGGGAGAAGTGAGCCAGCTTCTCCAACCGAGTCTTGCTCCCAGTTACTCAAACACTCAGTTTCTATCCAAGCTGGAGTTCTGGCTCTGCCACAGCACACAGCATCTTTGGCTCACTACTGCTGCAAGGCAGTTTCTCATGTTGCTCACTCAGCCTGGATTTTTGATTAGGGGGAGGAACTGAGGAGTACACACTATCCCAGCTGCATTTTAAATGTGATGTCCTGTCTCCAGTGAAAAGTACAGGCTTCTGTTTCTCACTTTCTGCTCCAGGCCATGGACCTTTAAGAGTGGTGCTGGCAGGAAGGAGATGTTACACTGCTGTCCCATCCATGGTAGAAACAAAACAGCTGCAAGAAACCCTCGCCCAAGACCTGCGTGCTGGAGATGGTGCCCAGGGCACCTGGAGAGGAGCACAGGCTGCACACCAGGGTGGAAAGCGCTGCAGGGCCATACCCAGCCAGGTCTGCTTTATGTTACCTGTACAGGCAGGAACAACTCCAGTGCCGTGCAGGTGTATGGGAGGGAGCCTCTCCTGCCCGTGACCTTGTTCATAAGATCTCCAAAGGCAGCCAGTGCTGCAGGCCTGTGAAGCAGTTGGAGGAGAAGAGGCAGGCAGGGAGGTGGTGTGAAGTGCTGGTGAACACTGAGCAGCACTGAAGCTGGCATTTGACTTCAATTCCAGTAAGGACAGGAAACGCGAAGAGGCACTAAGCAGGTTTTCTGTAAACCTCTTACGGAGAGGTTCACAGCCCTGAATGGGTTACACAACCTCCCCCGTCTGTTACTGTAGGAAGGGGAGAGAAAAAGGAGGAGGGGAGCTAGATACAAGGTTTTGCTTTAGCAAAGCTCTCTCGTGCAGCGCCTTCTGTTGCACACACCCCGGGGCAGAGCACCTGCTGCCGGCAGCAATCCTGATACCTGTGATCCTGCTGCCCAGACCCCTGTGCAGCAAGGGATTTGTGAGCTTTGGCCAACCTCTCCTTTTTTTAAGCATAAGCACAACATGTTTTGGTGACAACCTATGGAAAAAACGGGTTTGAGAAGGAAAAAGCATTAACTCAAGGCCAGACAGGTCTTTTTTCCTCTAACAGCAATAAGAAAAAAAATTCACATGTTTTTTACAGAAAGTTACACATAAGGTAAAACCAAAGCCTTAGTGGCTTCATATAAAAAGGATTTTCCAGAGTGCTTTCAGGAGTGCCCCTCACAATCATCCTCAGATGGCTCAATCAGCTCCAGTAGCAGGGTGAGAGCTGGAACCAACCCACAAACCAGAGCCACCAGCACCCAGGTCACAGCTTCCTGGCTTCTGTCAGAGCCTGACTCGATCAGTGCTCAGCAGCAGGTTCCAGCCAAACCAACGTGAGTCTCTAGATCCTCCCCAAAATGTCCTTGAGCACACCTGTTTCCTGTTTGAGCAGCCTCTAAGAGCCAGGTGTGTTCATAGTCCAGAGTTCTTTCATACACTACCATAGGGCTTTGCATGCCCCATGAGCCAGCCCTGCTCCCCAAGCACGCGGTGCCAGCCCTCCGGTCCGGCCTCTGGGGCTGGGGCCACAGCATCTTCCCCCTGCACAGCTCCGTGGGCCGCAGGGAGCCTCACACCACCTGCAGGGCTGTCTCCTCTGTGGGGAAAGGCTGCTTCTTCTGGCTTGGCAGGATCCAGCTGCTCTCCCTGACGCACTCCCAACCACAGCTGTCTGTAGAGCCCAGGGGAGCAGAGGTGGGAGCGGCGCTGTGCATTAACCCTGCTGGGGCCTCTGCAGCACAGCTTTCTACTGGGTTTAAACAGGGCAGATGCCTTTCCCCCAAACCTCAGCAGAGATGGGCTGGTGTCAGTCACATCCGTCCCGCGGCGGGGTGGCCTCGTCCTGCAGGGTGTGAGGCTGCAGCTGCATTTGTTCACTCACCAGCACCAGGCTGGAGGCAGATACAACCCCCGCGGGCTGAGCAAGCTCCTGTGTCTGCGCTGGGTCCCACAGGCACTCGGGATGTCACACGCTGCAGCCATCTGTTTGCGAGGAAACAGCTTTAATGATGAGAGGTTCTACAAAATCCACTGGCAAACAGCTACGGTGTTAATCTGGGGAGGATGACAAATGGAGACTGTCACACTTGGCTACTTCGGGACTTAACAGTGCTGCTGCTGCTCCCTAGAATACAGCAGTTGGAGGTATGTTACCTCCATAAAAGGGGGATCTGGAATGCAGCTGGTGTAGCCCTGGAGCAGGGGCAGCCCTCACCGCACACCCTGGAGCCTAAGGACAGCCCTCTGGAGCAGCAGCGCTGCAGGCACCTGACAATGTGCAAGCAAGCACCCCTCACACCAGCTGACATCCTCCCTCCCTCCTCAGGGACACTCAATAGCCAAAGCCCAGCACATGGCTGTGTCACAGAAGGGATCTGAAAGGATGTGTTTGTTGGTTGAGACCTTGCAAGTTAGAGCTCCACAGAGCTTCCCCCCATTTCAGCACCCTCACCCCTCGGGAGAACCATCTGGGCAGTGCACGAAGAATGGGGGAGCCCCAGGACTGGAAATGCTGCTCCCCTTGGGAGAGGGGGGAAGGGTCCTGTGCTGGAAGCTGGCAGAGGAGCTGGTCATTGCCCAAGCAGAAGCAACATGGCACCCCAGACACAGACTTTGACAGGCTGCTCCAGAACAGCCATGGTGTTAACAGCTGTCTGCAGCACAGCAGGCTCCTCACCTCCAGTACAGCTCTGCCTCCCACTCAGAGCACTAGAACTTTCTCCTCCTGCTCATCCTCCCCACCAGAATTTGTCTCTGGAGGTTGGATTTTCCTGGGACCAGCTCATCCAGCTACACTGGGACGAGGCTGCAGCAAGCAGGGCATCCCTCCCAGCTGTACCAGCCCTGCACAACAGGCACCTCTGTGAGCTGGAGGGTTCCTGGCTGCAGGTTTAGGAATGATAGCAAGACAGGGGAAGAAAAGGAGCTTTTATATATATATATATAAATTTTAAATCTGTTCTGTGAGAATAATTAAACATTCAAAATGAAACAAGAAACTTGACTCATGTAATCTCTCTCTGTCAAACAACTTTCCCTTCTGCAAAGCAATAGCATGACCATATCTTAATACAACTTCCACTTTATAAGAGTGTGAATAAAGATTTCTCTCTTTAAAAATATGACCTAGTGCTTTGGGTTCTGGTGGCATGGCGACATTTTGTCTCTGGTGCAAGTAATAAAGGCATTTGGTTTAATTTCTAAGTTGATATTGCAGTTTTGAGATCACAAAATAACTGATTGCAACTGATGGACCAGGAGAAGTCAGGTCCTCTGCTTAATCACTTGTTTGCACATGGGAAAGCAGTCAGGGAGGAAGGCTCCACTCCTGAGCAGAATAAAAGACACAAAGGCAAATGGGCAGGTCTTCCCTAGCACAGGAAACCCCTTTTGTACAACACAAAACATGCCACCTTTTTTCAGAACGCGATTGCTTTGGCAGCTCGCATGGTGTATTTTACTCACGGTAGCTCATGTTGGCACAACACTGCAGGAACGCATGGGTTTGGGAGAACATGAAAGCAGTCTTACTAAACCAGAGCCAGAGTTCACCTATCCCAAAATCATGAGGGACAGCGTCTAAGAAGCACCTACAGAGCAATACTGCTGCTGCTTTAGTCTCTTGTCAGCCTGGTGAGAAACTCGTGGGGGCAGTGGTTGGTCCTGGCCCCATGTGACCAGTCCTCACTATCAATCTGCCTGATCACTTTCTGAACACATTTTTGTTTTGGCACTTAGAGCATCCTGTGCCAATTAGCTCCACAATTCCCTGTCACACTGCGTGAACAAGCACTTCCCTTCACCTCTGCCAGTTCAGGGGGTGCACCCTGCCTTCTACACCACAGTACTGTTCCTCCTATTCATCTCTGTGCCAGTCACAGCCGTGACCAAATCTCCCCCATTAGTGCCTTTTCCTGGTCGAACAGTTTAAACCAGCCCATCTCTCTTTACACAGGTGCCCTCCCATACAGTGTTATCCTTCTCTGTATCCTTCACAGCTCTGCAACGCCCTCTTTGGTTCCAAAAGGACAACCCGAGTGGAGTGCAGGCTGCACATGTGGCTGCTGCCTGGATTTATTCAATGACCTAACTACGTTTACTTCCTTCTTGGTTTCCTTTCCCATCTCTCCTAACCTTCTTGTTGCCTTCTGACTCACTGCTGAGCACTGAGTTTGTACTATCAGAAATCTGACGGGTGACCTCAAGCTCTTTCCTGAGAGAAAATAGGTTACCAATACCCAGACTTCTGCTGACTGCAGGGTCATGGCAATGTTTGCAGCTGCTGGCAGGCACTGGGCTGCTGTGGGAAGGTGGCTTTGCTGCCCAGTAAGGTTTTGAAATCTTGTAGATAAAGCAGAGCATCCCCTCCATTCCTTGCTGCGGCAGCACAGCAGAGCGTGACCCTGTTTTCCTTTGTGACCAGCACACACCAGGACGATCCTGTTCTTAGAACACAGCACCAGCAGCACAGAGCTGCGGCTCTTTGGCCAAGCCCAGCGGTGCCTGGGTTTAACTCAGTAGCACTGGGACTGCATCCTCTGGGCAGGGTTAAGGGGTGGTGCAGCTGGAAACTTGAGCTGCTGCAAAACACTGCAACCACATCCTTACACACTTGGCACATGCAGCTTTCCATGAATATCCGAGGTTCCCAAAGCCGCGCCAAGGCTAACCAAAAGACATGGGGCAGCTTTGAAGCTGGCTCGGTGTTGGGGTGTGAGCAGCCAGTAGTTGGTTAATTGATTTCCTGATTGCTGTCTGCAGACACCATCCAATTTTGGTCTATTGCATAACAATAAGGCACAGTTACATTAGGCACAACACAAACACATACCTTTGTCACAAGGCAGCTTAATTAGTCAGTAAGAGCAGAGCACTTTGAAGACGTAAAGCACTGCGAGAGTGCTTTTTATTATCCTCGCTGCTACTTATCATTAGTGGCACAACGTGAAGGCTAATCTTCACCCCATACTCACCAGGGATGTGCTGCTGCCATTGTCAGCAGCCCCAGTCCCACGGGGCAGGGTTGAGGACATGAAAGTCCGAAATTGGGATTAGACTGAGCGTCAGCACAGGCTCCTGCAGAGTTAAACTTCAGAGACGGCAGAAAGCCTCAAGTATGCAGGCAGCTGCCAGGCGATGGGAGGCTGTTCGCTGTGGTTATGGAACAAATATTTTTATACACAGATTCCTGGAGAGAATGGCTGGGAAAAAGCATGCAAGCCCCTTTTATGGAAGCCAGCAAAATCAGATCCAGGAGCTTTCCTCACCAGCACTCTAGTTAGCCTTTTATTACTGACTTTGTTCCTGCATAAGCCATTAATAAACTGCAGTTTGGTCAAAGTCTGCTGCATGAGCTGTGCCTCACAGACAGGAACAGAGCAGGCAGCTGATTCCTACTGATACTCCAGCAAGTATTCTGCTTCAATGCACTATTTTCTGGACCATTTTGCCCTGTCCCCTGCTTTGATGAATAACCAAGCACTTGCTCTTACATCCCGTCTCTCTCAAGCCCAAATATTACATTCACCTGTTGTGCCTTTTGTATCCTTCACTGCTCTAAAACACAGCAAGTCTTTAACTTAGGATTTCGAAAATCTGGTTATGTAGAGCTTAAAATTTACCTGGAAGAGCAAGGTAGAAAAGTGAGATGGCCCCCTCATTTTTACCCTGAAAAAGTAGGATTTGTAGAGCCAGAGAGGTTTGGGTAAATGCAAATGGCAGTCAAAAGTCAGAGCTGCCCTGGGCTCTTTCTTGCAGAAAACTTCTATTAGTATCAAGCAGAATCATCTGCCAAGGAGAGGGCAGAACTGTAGAGGAAATATCCATTGGACAGTTAGCTGGGTGAGCACAAAAAATAATTTTGAGAATCTATACAAATACCAGAAGAATGAGCTTCCCTACACCCAGGACAGGCTTTACCCACTTTGTAAGGAGATGCAGATCCCCTCCAGCTGTGAGAGAATGACAGAACCTGGGGAGGAACAGTTGGGGCTAAACACACACCTGCACGGGCTCCATGGTCTCTCCCACTGCAAACACTCAGATCTCTGCAAATGTTCAGGAGCTGATTCTGACTCTGATTCTCCAATTATTTTTGCCTTAACATTTCAGCACAAGGAGCTGCTCAGGGAGCTGCAGCAGGGCAAGGTAAAAGTAAGACCTTCAAAGCTTTTGTTTTGTTAGAATGAACCCAAATTACAAAGACTATTCATCATATCTCACTGACTGATACAGAAATAACAAACCCTTCATTCTGTCTTCAGATTACATGCACAAAGTAATCCGAGAGTGCTCTACTCCAAAGCAGCATATCAGAGCGTAGGACAGATTTAATTTCACCCTAAATCACTTCTGCCCACTGAAGCTGAGCAGGAAATAAGGAATACAAAATATTTGCATCCTGTTAGACACTCCTGTACAGGGTCTAATTAGTTAAGGTCAAACATCAGTGTAAATCTTTCACTCCCCTGACACAAAGAAAGTAGCTACATTTCAAAACTTAGCAGTTTCTTCTTTGGCCTGATTGCTGTGAACCTCTACTAACATTTATTACATTCCTTCTTTGATGCTCATGTCCTGACTGCAGGATCAGAGAGTGGTTAGCTGAAGAACGGTGCTATCACATTTCTGTAACACACCATTTCCTACTGATAGATTACAAAGTGTTTAACAAAAAATGCATTCAGGATTTGGATGGGAAGTTACTCAGGGTCACCCAGCAAACCAGAAGAAGAGCCAGAGAAGGTGATACTTCTTCTGAGGCCCAGCAGAATGGGCTTGCCTCAAAGCCACACTGCTTTCTCTGCTGAAAGCTGAAGGGTGATCTCGGGTGAAAGATCAGCAGTGACACGGAGGAAACTGCAAAGGTACAGGTGTCCAAATGCAGTGTCTGTACTGAACGTTGAAAGCTGTAATGTTCATGTTAAATTCTTCCTGCTGAACAGTCATCCAAGGAAATGAATACCTTCATTTTTGCAGACTTCAGAATAATTTTATATATTTACCTCATAGGCTCTTCTGGAATTCATAAATCACACTTAATGAGAAGTATTAGCCCACACTTGCTGCAATTACATGATGAATGTTTGATTTCTGGCTTACAGCCTGAAAAATACATAGATTTCTGTGATCTCTAGAAAGGTAAAGATGAAACCTCATGTTTTAATTAGGGGCTAATAGCTTTAGTTCACTTCAATGCAAAGGCCTCTGGTTTTTTAAAAGCTTTCCAACCCAGCTGAAAGGCTGCTACTCAATTAGTCTGGAGTTATACATCAGCTGATCAAGCAGTGACAGCCTAAGCTATTGCGTTCTCTGTGAGAGCTTTTAGTTGGGGGGAAAACGCATTGCTTTTACACCCTCTGGCTGCACCAGCACTGCCAAACTGCTGATGAAGACTCAGCTCAGCAGGTCCTACCATTGCAGCTACACAGGATCAAACCCCTGAGCCTGCCCCCATGTCACCAGTGAGTGCTGCTGGAGCTGCTGCAACTCTGCGAGGAAAAAACCGGGAAAATTTAATCTCCACATGAATCTGCACGGTTTTTAACAGGAATATTAATATTGGAATAAATGATTGGAAGTGTGTGTATGTGAAAACACCAGAAAAATTAACAGAAAGGCCTCTCTGGATAGTGAGGAATGCCATTCCATCAAATGGAGGATTCATTCCTGTCCAGCCCCAAAGCCCCACACTGGTGTGAACCCAGCACAGGCAGCTCCTGAACAAGACCCTGCACTGACAGCAGGACAGTTACAGGAGTTTCAGCAAACCACATGTGCCAGTCCTCCTGTCAGCCCAACAGGCCAAGGGGCTCACAGGATGGCTAGCAGGAAGAGCAGCATTAGGATATAAAAGATTTGTCCAAAAAGTTAGTTAATCATTGACAATCAAGAAGAACCAAGAGATGAACTGAGGATTTGACTCCTCCTCCATCTTGTGCACAAGCAAACTTAGCCAGACCCTCTGAGCAGGTATGCCATGAGAGTATGGCTGTGTAAAATCAATTTGCTTAATGACTTTGAATATTACAATCCTCTTCCAATAATCTTTCAGTGAGTTTTGTAACTCATTTCCTATAAACCAACCAAAGTGAGAAAAGGCATGCTTACCTTCACTGGCTTGCAATCATCAGGGGGGTGTCATCTGAAAGAAACGTGGACACACACTGGGTCTCAACAGCTTTATGCCATGTGTGCTAAACAGAATCGTGCCTCAGAAGAGCAGCTGTCCTGGCCCACCCAGCCCTCTGAAGCACAAGATTTCCTCCCTGAAGAGATGAGTGCTACTGGGAGCAGGTGATGGCAGTCATTCTACCCCACCTGTGCCCCACGTGCTGGAGCACATATGGCAGGAGCCATAAACTGTGACCTGTGAGAGGGGCAAGAGTTCTGCCAGGGCACAGCGGCCTGTAATCAGGCTGCAGCAGATAGTACCACACACCCCACTGCTGGAACCATCTGAAATGATACACCGAGAAACAATCAAACACTGACACACGCTGCCAGTATTACACCCCACTGCTACCATCAGCTCACACAGCCCCCCATCATCAGCTGAGTGCTGTCCTCACCCCCTCACACCAAAGCAGCTTATAGGGAAGCTGGGTGAGTGTCCAAAGCCATCCAGCAACTATTGCTGCAGGAGAACACTCAGCCTCCTTAAACAAACCCAGGCAGCAAAGCACCTCTCCAGCCTCACCTGCTCAGAGCCAGCAGGCACGGGCAGGGCAGCAGCAGCCCATGGGGGAACCCCAGGCCACGCTGCCCTGCAAGGGAAGGACAAGGACACACGCGTGTGCCCCTGCACAGATGGTTGCACAGCACCCCCTCCTGCCAGCAGCCCTTCCAGAGCTTCTCTGAGAGAGGAGGAGACGGTCTCCTTTGGGAATGTTCTGCCCAGAAAAGCCCTCTGCAGGTGCTGGTGTGCAGCCCTGCAAGGAGAGAGGCTGTCCTTGCACAAACTGCCCACGGAATGCTAATCCCTGTTACTTTTTGTACTGGAGTAAGAGGTGACAGATGTTGTGACAAATATGATGTGAACAGGCTGAGCCAAGAGCCACCCTCCTTTGTGGGGCACAAAGAAATGCAGCCCTCTAAGTAACAAACTCCTCACTGGCTTGCCAATTCCACTCTGGACAAACTGGCTGCTGCTCAGCTCACAAAATCCACTTGGTCCTTCAGTAATCAAGAAGTAAACTGCCCTCCTCTGCCTGATTCTGTATTTTCTCACTATAATTAAATGTGACGTGCAGCTGCAGTAAATATTTGTGCTGTCACAGCTCACATATGATAATCACCAAAGAGCCAACTTCAGCAGGGAATGCATATAAATTCTAGTCTAGTCTGTAGCTGGGCTGATATTTTTAGTCCAGCACAAATTCACTAAAGTTAGAAATTTGACAGAATAAGAGCAAAAAAAGAACGTAACTTTGCTTTACATGGAAAAAGGTAACTAACTGTTATCCAGACACTGAGGCAGCCTCGAGAGGCTGAGTTTAAGAATTAATCTAATTGCCACTAGATGGCATATCTCAATTACTAATCTGTATCTGCATTCAAGACTGCCTTTTAAAAAAGCATATATATTCCTTGTCCTTGCTAACATAACACTTTGTGTTGCTTTCTATTTTGCAATCAGAAAGCTTAAAAGAAAACACATAAAAAAAATTTTAACTAAAAATACACCATCTGCCAGTGAAAACTAGCTTGATTCTGTCACATCTACAACCAAACCAGGTTAATAACCAGCATCACAGATGGTTTCTTTATATAAATATGTACATCTCCCCATAGTGACTCTTTCAGCTGCTTCCCAAAACTGCTGGCACTGCCTTACCTTGTTTCCTAGGCAATGGCTGTGCCTCACGCTCAGCCTGGACATTATGCAGCTGGAATGGATTTCAAAAGATGCCATCCCCCTCCTGTGGCTGTTTCCAACACCAACAAGGGATGCAGTGGTGGACAGCCATGTCTCTACCAAAGAACAGCAACAGATGGATATTAAACATTCTCGTGCAGCTGCTCTTTTCCCTCAGATGATCAAATCTGCTGAAGGGTGCTTTTAACTCGCCCAAATCCCCACATAAGGCTACACAGCAACTATCATGGTGACCTCAATATGACGGCATAGGGCTGCAGTCACAGCACTAAAGGTACAATTTGCTCTTTCTGCAGCATTCAGCAATATAAGCTGTTATAAACCACTAAAACACAAACAACAAAATCTTTGTAGGTGCTATGCTCACTCTCCCTCAGTAGTTAAGTATCAGGGTGTCCACCATCAGGAGTGGTCATTTGCTAATTATGTCCAAACCCATGTGAGACGAGCACTTGAGCTCATTTCTGTTCTTCCATTGCCAGCAGTGAAATGTGTTTCAGACCAGTCTGCAAACCTACTGCTACCACTTTGAAAACAGGTACCTGCCACCTTCCAAGGAGCTCCAAGAGCATCAAACCTGTTAAATAAAGATACAAACAGAATTCAATTCATTTATTCTGGTTCTATTTCAGTCATCTGAAAACCTCTAGAAGCTAGATTTACTGTAATGACTAAGAGCATGCTCTTCTGTGGCATAAAGCTTCTCAGGAGCTCAGCAGCAGTGGGTTTGACATAAGCTAGGACTGGTCTGTACAGAACTCTGAACTACTTGGACTCAAGTTCTGTTGGCATCCATATGACAGATGCCCCTTTTATACCACAGTGAAGGCTAAAAGAGTGTAGTTCTAATTGGTTTATAATTTCTAAGGGTATAATAAAAAGCATTTCAAAGATTATCACAGGAGAGCAGAGGATGAGAATAATATAATCTAAATTCCATCCACATCTATTACACTGATACAAGTGATAAAAATCAATTCACTACCTACGTTTGGGCCCAAATTTATGAATATCTGTAAAATTGGGGTCATGATATTGATGTCTGAAACCACTGAAACTTGTAATGGTCTGTTTAAATACTAAATACTATTGGAGATGAACTAGAACCCTCATTTTTCCTGTGGCCTGCTTTACAGTCAATTGTCAGCTCCGTTCATTCTGGGTTTGAACAGCTGAGCATAGGATGCCAACTCCATCCCACTGGATCATTCAATCATCTGCCACTGCTAGTAGTGTGTTTTTTCAGAAAGACTAAATTGAATTTGTGAAATAACCATAAAATTGCAAATAAAAGTAACAGGATTCATAAAAATAGTATTTTTAAAGGGATATTGTTTTTAAAAATATTTTACAAGGTGCAGTGTGTGTAATCTGCTAATAAAACTGAAACCCCACTGATTTCAGGCTTGGCATTATGAAACTCTGACAAGGTCAGGAGTGCCCACTTACCATTCATTTCCACCTCCTTTTCACGTCACTGAAAAACTGTTATCAAATGCTGAGAACAATCACTGCCCTGCACTCCACTGAATTTATCAAAGGCAAATGGTACCTGCAGAAGTAAATTAATCAAATGCATACAACAGCAATTTCTGAGTTTAAAGCTTTACCATTTAAACCTTAACTTCTAGAAACCTCATCACACACACACACAGAGATCTTTATTTTTCACTTGTCTTTACATAAAAAGAAGGCACACCTGCACATTTTTCTACCTACAAACTTGTCTTACGAGTGCCTTGAAACCAAATGTGAACAACTGGCTGGGACGTTCAGCACCATGGCATTTGGTGCTTACAGTAATAATGCAGCTGGCACATCACCCCACCCCACCCCACCAGCGCTGCTGCTGCCAACTGCTGGGTGCCCAGTACAGGCCTGGCTGAGTTCTTAAAGAGTTCATTTAATTTAAAGCCACACACAGATCACTATGATGCTTCTTGTGAATATTTTAATGAAAACAGAGGACCAGCTGTTCCGTCTCAGTCAAGAAACCAATGCTGAAATGACAACCCTAATCCTGGGGCTCACATAAAACTGGCAGATTCAGCTCCCCATTTTTTAAGAGTATTCTTGCCACACCTTCCCATTCTAGGGCACAGGACCTTGGTGGAAATTGAATTTAAATTGTTCACAGTTTGTTTTCCTGTTACTTGAAATCTTGTTTAGGCATTTGCTTCACTTCTTACATAAAGAGATAACTTAAGAATTACAATAAAAATGTGACAAACAATAAAGTAAGGACTGAGTCCTTTGAGTTCACAGCAGTGTAATGTACTTTCTTATAAAACTTTCCCTTGCAGGGCTGAAACATAAAATAGGTAAAATTCTTCAAAGTGCCCCAGCTACTTTGGCACCTTACATGTCATTCACAGGGAAAAAAAATTAAAGCACTTAAACAAACAGAATTAAGTCTCCTACATAAAACAAAATGACTTTGAAAATATTCACAAGTGCCACATTAGCCTAAAAGTAGCATAACTCCCTTCAGCAATCTGAATTAGCGCTAGTGCAGAGCAATTCAAAACTCCATAGCAAGCCAGTGTCAGGATAACGCAGTAATCTAATACTATCCTTACAAATCCACACAAATCAAAAATCATAATAAAAATTAAAAAAAACCCCAAACACCAAAACCCAAAACATACTTAGATCGGCCTATATTTATGACTAGTACTGATAACTAGTAATTGTTGTGTTGAAGATTCACAACTATCGGAGTGAAATTCATTCCAGCGTAAAAAGCCTCTCTGTAGAGGATTATTCTTGATACTTTATTTGTGCTTTTAGCTCTCTGGAAAGGTAACTGGTCAGCACTCCTATCACCTTCTCCTTGACACCAGGATTTGCCAGTACAAGAGCAATCAGATGAGCAGCATCAGTCCAGTCTAAGTTCTTGATAACAGCCATGGCTTCAGCACAGAGTTTCTGCTGCTCAGAAGCAGGCAATTCCATTAAAATCTGAGGGACTGGCTTGAAGTCTCCAGACGTTATCCATCCAAGCAATCCACCCACTGCTCCTCCTAGGAAACACAGTGAGTCGTTAGTCTTTACCAGTTAATGTTACAGCCTGAAATTCTATCCACAGCCTTCATCAACAATGTTCCCACCTTGATTAGAAATCAACATATATGTATATGTGTCTACTTTAACTAGATTTATAGACGGTATTCAAAGCACCAAAAAGGATTTTAAAAGCTCTTTACATCCACAGCAATCATAAAGAAACCCTTTATACAATCAACACTAATAGCTTCAAGCTAGAAACCAGAAACAAAACACTCCCTGGGACACTCTCTTAGGATAAGCTCTACTACTAAATAAAACCTTGCCCAAGGAAAACACCAGACCAACAACTGCCTTATCAGTGTCATTAACACATAACCTCTTACTAGATACTCCCAGACTGATCAAAGCTTTCTGCTTCTTTAAGAGTCACACACTGCAGCCTCCTACACACATGAAACCCACCCCTGCAGGTGCTCAGAGACCAAACCCATTAGACACATTCAGGCTTTCATTTACCAAATCCACCCCCCACCCACCCCAGGTGGACAAGACACGCTTGGGTAAGTAGAAGGTCCCAGGTTATCATGGTAACAGCAGAGAGATGGATCATCTACAGCTGATGTGACTGTGGCTACTGAGAACCAAGCCCGGCAGCCCTACAGGGCTCTTCTCCATCAGCAGTCTGCACCACAGCAGTTCACAGGACTGACAGCACCGCCCAGAGCACACACATCCTGCTGCAAGGAAGGAAGGAGAACCCTCACAATGGAGAGGTGGCAGAACTGACTCTGCCACCAAAACTGCCACCCCCAGCGACTGTTCCTAAAAAGTCATTTATGCACTCACAGGGATGCAGTTTTTCATTAGACAAAAATTCTTAATTTGCAGCTTTTACTCAGTTAGCAATTTTTCCTACGATACCACAGAAATACTTGAAAGCCTACGATGAGTGAATTCATCTTCAAGGGACTTTTATGAGAACATCAATAACTGATTTAGGGGCACTTAATGCAAAAAGCCACTAGAAGTATTGATGTCTAAGCTCCTCGTCCATCGAGACAAGATTGTTATATGATCACACTTTTTCCCCCAAGCAACAAACCCACAGTCCACTCTTCTCCCAAGGCAGTCCTTGGGAAGCATGATGACTGCAAGCTTCTCCAGCAATGCTGCACATGGCAGGCAACTCATCCTCATTCCTGGTGCAAAGCAGCAAGAGGGACAGCCCCTGCCACCCAGTCCCACACCTATCCAGGCTGTGCGTGCAAGTGAAAGTGCACTTGATTGTAAATGTCTCTCTAACTGTCCTAAACTTATTTGCCTATTTACCTTTCCAATTTTAAAACTTAAGTGAGGGGGTTATGATTTAGTTGCACTGTAATTGAGTCATGGCTTTCAGTTTAGTTAGTACTTATCACTCTTATTACATGTTTATTACTGTATACTTTCAGTATAAAGTAATAGGTATACTTGTTCCAGTGCCTTCCTCAGTGGCTGAAGAACATCAAGCTTGACTGGCAGACACTATGAAAGCTTAAACAAACACTTAAAAGAGAAAATACATCCAAGAATAACTTCAGTATTTCTCATCATCTTACTCAAGAATGAGGCCACTTACATTATTACCCTTACTTCAGATTTGAAGCTTACAAATTTCTTACAAAAGCCTAATTCCCCTTCTTTGTTCCTGATAGCTTCAGTCATATATTTGTCAAAATAGTATTCTGGCTATTAATTCAGCTTTGTACCTCTAATAGGAGTAAATACACAGCTTCACTTTGCATTTTCTGTTATCACTCCTCAAGAATTTGCTTCTTTTTGTAACTCCACCTGACGGAGGCACACTGCAATTCACTCCAGAATCAGTAAACCTGTGAAATTCCTGCACCTGCTCACAGGACATTCAACTGCTCCACATTCAAGGGCCAGGGCCCACATAACTTCAGTGACAAGGCAGCGTTCAAACTAGACAACTCTTAATTCCAGAGCTACAGAGCAGAGACAATTCTTTACTATTAGACTTTGGCTTTCCTGTAACTTTCCGTAACAAGAAGAAAAGTAAAGTGACAAGGAATAATGAATCCCAGAGGAAAAAAAATACGTTCATCAAGACGTGGATATCAGGAACCTTTAAAATACAGAAATAAGCATCATCTTTAGTAAGACCACTTGGAGAATGATCCTGCCCCATGCTAAGGCTGACTAAGAATACTTCTTCACCCTCACCCCCCATCACAGCAGGCAATCTCAACACTAATGCGCCTTTCTTTCAACTCACACCTCCTAAACAGACTTCCTCATTTTTTCACTCAGGGATTTAACCACCCTCTTGCTCCTACTTACCTGCAGCAATTCCAACTGGGCCTGCCACGAGCCCCCCCAAAAAGGCTGATGCGCCCGTCAGCAGTGCTCCCCGACCAGAATGCGTGACAGCAGCTTTCATGCCCTTCATATGGGCGATACTCTTGAGCAGCTTCATCACATCATCAATACGGACAGGCATCTCGGCGAGTCCAAGTCCTGCAAAAGATGTTTTAGGTTATCTTCTGATCACTGCAACAGAGACTAAACCTAGCTGCTAAATGAATTTTAGGGGAAAGAAGTGCCACTGTTCAAAGACAAACGTAGGAAACAGCACCTACTTTCTCTTTCAGTTCTTGGAAAACCACTCCTACTAGTCAGTTGCTGAAGGTTACTGAAAATGCCCATGAGATCTCAGAGTAGACCAGAAAAAAAATGTGTTTACGACAAATTCAGAGATTCTACAGTATCTAATTCTTCAGTACACTGTGCTTTTGGCCTAAGCAATTCCATGTGTGTTCAGCATCACACACAGCTCTGGGAAAAAGACAGACCTTCACTCTACCACAACTAGCAGATTATAATTGACAAATCTGTCAGGTATCTTCTCATTGTCCTAATTTTTACCACAAATCAGTCAATTATTTTCACATATTGGTTCTTCTCCCTGTTTTGTTACATGCTTAAATGCTTCCATGCTGATTTCTAAAGGCAGGAAGCTGTCTGTAGCAACCGAGAAGTGCCTGAGGAAGTGCTGGAGGAGAGACCTGGTACTGGGACTAAATGGGGTGCTCTGGAGTCAGGCCATCAGAAGTGTAGAGGTGGATGTATAAGGTAGTCGAGACTCAGAGCAGAGATGCCAGATGAGTCTCATGCAGGAGGAAGCAGAGACACAGAACCCGAGCTTGTAAAATGCTGTCACATGTCCTCAGCAAGGGACAGAGACCTGCCCCTCAGAACAATCCCTCTGAGACCAAAACTTCTCCATCTCATTCACTTGCTGCTGCTGCCCATTAAGTAAATACTTCCCACTATGCACACCAACTGAGGAAAGGGCTTCCTGGGATAATTTTAAAAAAAGAAAAGTATTCAATATGATTAAAAATAAAATCACATATACACAAATTGCAGATTTCTCGTTCTACATGTAATGTCAACACTATAGAACAGACAAGCATTTGGTTTTCAGCCCTAGAAAACCTCTTATCCCAGTGTGTGTGCAATACTTTCTCAACCCAAGCCAACCTGTCTTCAAGTCTTTCCTGAATAGATCTCCTCAGTGCAAAGTGAAAGTGGAGTGGTATCCCACCATTTTTCATATTAAAAATTAACTACTGCAACAGGGAAAGCTTTCTTTTGCACTAAAATGGCTGACTGCAAATCATCCCATGTCACTGCAGGATCCAAGCACTGCTGACACTGAACAAAAGTCTGGGTTTTGGGAAGGGACCACATATGCTCCATAGCTGCAAAGAGGCACAGTAGGAAACTCATCAAATAGTTGATTCGTCTCACTACTTCATTCATCTTTGTGCCAGTCTAAAGAAAACATCCAAGTTCATCATTTGACCACCGTTGCTTTTGGGTTTTTGGCAGGCTGATGACACAGCAGTGGCTCAGAACGGCAGTGCATGCTGGTTAGCGACAGCAGAGCGACACACTCCGCTTCCAGAGTTACATATTATCTCATTCAGTAGGACTCAAGCTCCAAGTAATGAACAAATGGCTGCTCTGTCTGTCCTAGAGCAGTAGGGAAAAACCCCCCAAATATACAACTAGTACAGCTCCCACTGCCAGGCCTGGGAATGATGGAAAATGAGACAATTAAGTGTTTGTTTTTACCTTTCTAACAAAAGGTGAGCAGCTTTCCACTCAGAGTGACATTCACACCAGCCCCGAGCAGTCCGAAGTGCTGCAGGATTCACTCCCTTCTCTCAGACACTGATTTGTGCTTGTCCTTCACCTCCCTGGCATGTCCTTGGACTAACCCAATGTGCTAAAATCAATTTGCATCTCCTCTCTGGGCTAACTTCAGTGAATGCCTCACATGAAGCTCTCCAGTATGAAGGCTCTGCAGCATGGGTGGGACAACACAAGTTGGAGAGCTGACAACACACGGCCCTCACTGATAGTAACATAATCAGCTTTGCCCCGTCAAACGGAGGGAGTTTTACAATTTCCTAAACCAAGCTAACTGTAACAGATGTGAAATGATGTTTTATGAGCAGACACACCCACAGCTGAAGTGCCAGGTTCCTGCACACCGGGTTGAAGCTGGCTGCCCAAAGTCAGCTGCTGCATTACTCCATCCCCCACATGGCCAATAGCAGGAAGTGTCCTCACAGTGACACGGCACTGCAAGCAGTGCAAAGGTGACCAGCTACGCTGGGTTTCTCTGGATAAATAAAACACTTTTTTGTAACTAGCTTCGAAGTGCAGTTGACTTAAAGTTGAAAAACAACCAGGGGATAATAAAAGTAGTAATCGCACTGCTGTCTGGCGGCGTACGAATTTGTGGTACACAAATTTGTAACTGCTTATAAACCAGCCTCAAGGTAAAGCAGAAACATACTGGAACTCAAGAAACTGTAAGTAGTTTTGCCATACTAAATTATTGACGATTTCACTCACCTCACAACTTCCCCAAAGGAAATTTCCACTTGCAAAATTAACATTTATTTGGGCTTTTTTGGCTTGACTGAAAAAGGTTCTTGGCATAGCACAGTGGTTCCTGCTTAATTCTGGATGCGAGCATCACGCTCAAAACTCTCAAAGACTTTACAAGGAGCACTCATTTTCTCTAAACTCTTACAAGTTTTTTTATGATCTCTTGTCATATTGACCGTATTTTAAGTCCTGCAGAGAACATTAGTGAACACAGCACCTGAGGCACAGCACACACAAGGGGTTTTTTTAAACTGTACGTACAGAGCACTAGTGGGAGTCACTGACACGTAAACCATGTCCTAACATGTAAAGTAACGTCCTACATGTAAAATAACCCCAGATTCCTACATTCAGCACATAGAATTACGCATTCCTTGAAAAAATTCACGTTCCAGTGAAGAACCAAGATGATCAGTCAGGCAATTTTCAGTGAGCAGGTATTTATTTAACCACACACCACATGCCATTAAAGGATATTCTGACAATACACTAACAAGTTGCAGCACAGAGACACCACAAAAGTGTTTAAGCTGCTATTAGGATAAGCAGCCCCCACCAAAAAACCAACTAAATAACTCTCAGCTTGCTCAGGAAATCAAACAAAAGGCTTAGAAAGCTCTGCAGGTGCAAACCTCTAATATCTCACAGACTGGTAAAGTCTGTAAGAAGTCAACCGCAAGAATGTGGAGCACAAAGTTGCATCTGACATCAACCTATGGATCAGAATCACAAGCAAGCAGAAGAGGAAGGTAGGCATGTTGCAAAATGCCAGTGGTGCTACAAAGGAGCAAGGATCCTAGCCCAGAACAGCACAGAAGGAGCTGTAAACTTTGTGTGTTAGAGGTACAATCGCATGATAGCCAAAAGCTTTTATAAACTCTGATTGTGTAACTGACAAGTAACTTAAAGTGAAATTTGATTCTAGCACCAAATTGTTCCCTACTGAATTCACCCAGACATTAGGAAACAGCAGGATTGTAAAATACTGGATTTGGTCTAAGGAAGGGATAGAAATATCAAACATCCACAAAACTGTGTGCAGCTTTCAGAGGTGCTGAGTCCCCACAGGTCCTACTGAATTCACATGGTACCAAGAATCTTCAGCACCTCAGAAAAAAAAAACCAAAACCAAACCCAAGAGTTCCAGAACATGAAGTCACTGAGAAACCAACCTTTGTTGTGAAACTTTTTTGTTCTACTGCAGTTGAGTGGCTGCTTTCCTTGTGTCTTTGTGGTCTCCCCAAATACTCATCCGAAGTCTTAGATTCTGTACTTCAGTTGATGCTCCCTCTCTCACTTTCACCCCAAGGACGGGGGAACAAAGCGAGCAATGCTCCTGCTCTCCCTATCCAAAGGGAATGGTAACATCATGTCACAACATCTCAACTTTGAACCTAAAACCAGCAGGTTTTCTTAAGAAGAAAAATGCCATAGAAAGAATTAAAACAACAACATCGTACCCAACTCACTGTAAGTCCTGCTAATACAAGTAACTGAAGAGAGTCCCCAGATAACTCTATGGCATGAACCTCATTTCAGCTCTTTCCAGTTTAATATTCCCATCTCATCACCCTACCTCCCCCTTCACCAAATGATGACTTCAGACAAGCAAAAGCCCTTCTATCCCTGGGCTCGCTATCCCACTTATAGAAAAATGAGCCTCTTCCCAAATGTCCACACAGGAGACATTCTCACCAGCACAGTGCCTGGCCCACCACCAAGCTGTCCTCATCGCTCCCTACAGCTTCTCACTGAGGTAAATGAGTGAACCTCTCTGCCATGTGCACGTACACAGCACAAAAAAACACCAACACAACACAATCCAAACCCACCAGGCAGTGAAGACATAGAGCTAAGTCCTCTTACCTGGAGCTGTCTGTATCATGGTGGACATCATATGGTGATGAACAAGAATGTGAGGTGACAATTTCTTCTGTCTCAACTGTACAGCGACAGGTCTGTATGTACTGCAACCTTTTATAAGAAATATGAGAACAGCACTGGAGCAAATCCAAACACAAGGTACTCAGCAACTGAGACAGACTAAAGAACATGACTTCACAAACAACAGTGTGCAAGATGTCACCTGAAACAGGCCAGAACTTCATCGATTATTTCAGCAACAGCTGGTGGACAGACAGGGACTCAAGATATTCCCATCTGCAAAGGAGGACTATCTCATCACTGGTCCACACACATCCTGTAAGCACGAGCAGCATCTGGCTCCTAAATCATCTCTTTCTGAAAATCCTACCTTTAGAGCCTGGTCTAGTACTTGAAACCTGCAAAGCAGGTGGTCTGTCTGATATAAATCATGATTGGCATCAGCAGCCAGTAAATATACCAGTTTTGAACCTGCTCTGCATTTGTAATTTTCATTTATTTTGCTAAGAAAGGGTTTACTCCTACTTGGTGGCATAAAGGTTAAAATATGCTTACTCTCATTATCACCCTAGCATTTGGTACCCTTCTTTCCTAACCATGAGGATTCACTGTACCTACAAATATTTACTGTAATAATATGTCACTGAGTATATATTTACTCAGATTTCTTTTAGTTTCAATTATATTAGGAGATGGTAAGAAACTCTTGTATTTGCTACACAATCTGAATTCAATTGAAGTGCATAAAAGAGCATTTTAATACTGTTTTGTAAGAACTGAGACCTTAAGAGCATTGCTCTTCTTCTGTGTATTTATCAAAGCATGTAATATAATCAAAGCACTTAATTCGTTTATTTAACACAAGAGGTAACAAACTTTTTCATGAGATGAGCAAACTACTTCTAGGAATCTAGAAGCTGATTTTACAAGGCTCTTGGATGCCTAAAAATGCAGGTAAATATTCAGTGGGAATGATCTCATTCCACTGAGATAAAAGGAAATTTGGCACCTAACCTATCTAGGCACTTAGGATACCCAGCTTACCTGGTCTGCTAAATTACAAAGTATCTCTGAAAGACTGGCCATAACTCCTTCCACCCTTGAATTTTTATAGGCCTACTCATTGTCCTTCTAATTATAAACTAAGAGTGATTTTTTTTCCCATTTACTAGCCAGTTTCTCCATTCTGAAGGCTGTACTCAAAAAAGTTACAGGTTGCTTTCATCAGCTAGCTGATACTGAACCAATAATCAGACGTTCGGTCGAGAAAGAGAAAAGAGCTGACACTCAGATACACAAATAGCAGTGCTGTTCCCCTGTAGAGGTACTTAGCACAGCACACTGTGGTGATATCTTCAAAATCTGAACTAAGCTTGAAAATTAAAGATGTTTTCCCTGACTCACTGCAAAAACATAAAACCTCATCTCACTAAAATTAATCAACATGTTCTGAATGTTTTAAAATTTATTAAAAATGTTATGACTAAAATAGGCTGAGCATAAAATGTAATTATAAATCCTTTCAAATCGCCCAAATTTAATTACACTATAGCTATTTCTTTATTTATTTTCCTGCCAATTTCAGGTTTACTGTTGCTGAAGCATTGCTCCAGCCGCAATGTGACTTGCAGAAATGAGGAATGAGACGTTCATTAAAAACCCACCTAGGCGCGTTCCTGTATCCCCTGCTCGGGGTGACTCTGCCTGGGCAGGAGGCTTGGGCCGGATGATCTCCAGAGCTCCCTTCCCACCCTAATGACTCTGGGATTCTGCGCAGCTAAAAGGGGGGTTCAGTGGGGCCTGGAGCTCTTTAGGGGCATTAGCGCCGCACCCGAACGATGGCCCCAGGTCGGGGGCCGGCCGCAGGCGCTGAGGCGGCTCCCCGGCGCTCCCTCCCCAGGGCAGCGAGGCCCCGGCGGCCGCACACGCGAACCCCGCGGGCCGACGGCGCTGCCCGGGGAGCGGAGCGG
>VZTD01000486.1:1765897-1807070 GCA_013397725.1 Rhagologus leucostigma
GCGGCGCGGACACGGCCTCTGTGCGGGGCGTCACACGCTGCGACCGGCCCGGGGCAGGCACCACGGCGCTCAGAGCGATGGAGCGCCTCTCCTGCGAGGAAAGGCTGGGAGAGTTGGGATTGTTCAGCCTGGAGAAGAGAAGCTTTGGGGTGACCTAATTGTGGCCTTCCCGTGCATGAAGGGAACTTAGAGGAAAGATGCGGCAAGACTATTTACTAGAGCATGTAGTGACAGGACAAGGGGGAATGGGTTCACACTGACAGAGAGTAGGTTTAGATTAGAGATTAGTGTCAGTAAAATTAATTAACGATGTCAGAGGTTTATGTCCAAAAAGGAGACAGAGGAGTTCTGTAATTTCATTCGAATAAAGGCAGAGGCCATGGGGCATTTCACCTGGGGTCTCTCAAATTGCTAAAGGACGCAGCCTCCTTTTTATCCTAATTTCCTGGCCGCATTTCCCTCTCTCTTTCCCCATTGGCTGGGGTACTTGAGAGGTACAGACTTCCCAAATCGCCTAATACAGACCCTCTTCTAATGTGTATCCCTGTTCTTTTTCTCCAAGTCCAGGAATTTAGCGTGGCCTTGGCTGAGCATCAGTCTGTGTCAGTTAGTGGAATTCCTCTGGAACTGATGGTTCCTCCCATTGCTTCTTTGACCTATCAGTATCTGCCTTTATCTACCAGCAGGCCCACAGTGTTTGTAGACACCTCCTCATTCCTTTCGTTGGGAAAAAGTTGTTTGATTGTGGTGAGGCATTGGAATAGGGAAGGACAGGCACTGTGGCTGCCCTATCCCTGGAGGTGTTCAAGGCCAGGTTGGACAGGGCTTGAAGCAACCTGGGATAGTGGAAGGTGTCCCTGCCCATGGCAGGGGGTTGGAACAAGATGTTCCTCAAGGTCTCCTTCTAAGCCAAACCATTCTATGATGCTATGATTTTAGGAACGTGGTTGTGGAACAGCACATCCCAATCCCATCTGAGCTGGGATAAAGGAGGAGGAAAGGGGTTGCCTGCCACAGAACCATGTCAGGATATGCCTGGTCCTACTCTGAGAATTTAATCTCAGAATATTTTTGCATTCCTGTCATCCAGGTTCGTTTCAGTCAGCAGCTCAGTAAAATGCAGCGTGCTAGTCTGATAGAGCACCAGGAGCAATCAAACGAGCATTAAAACAGCTGTGTCACATATGGCTCCTGAAATACCACACTGGTTCATAATACCAGTACAGTCTTGGAAAAGTTACTGCCACATGTTAGAAACGCTGCCATTTCCTCAAGAATGGTTTAATAACAGAGGTTTTTTGCTTTGTAAACTAAGCCTTTATTATGATTTCATTTCTGATCTAAGATAAATCGTCTCCCCTCAGTCCCTTGTTCAGAAGGTGAAAAAGCAGGATGAGAAAATGAAGGAGAAATATAACTCGCAATTTTTGTCCCTTTCCTGTGGCTGCACTGGGGACTTCTTAACCTCCCCATGCTTTATATGATCACATAAAATAACTCTCTGTATAACAACTCAAAATGTTACAGGTCTACTGATGCTCTTGATTTTTATGATTTGGATGTAAAACACAAATGTAATTCCTAAAATGAGCAAAGAACCTAAATGCCATGTACACGTTAAAAAGTAACACCCCAAATTCCAGCTGCAAGCAGCTTTCCAAGGGGCAAAATTAAAAGCAATAGAGTCTGCCAACCATGAAAGGAGGGAATTTTTATCACTACACCAAACTGAATCATTACTTCACTACTCCAGTTAAAAATACACGCAGGTTATTAGGGCCGCATCCGTAGGTATTTATTAGGTCTAGTTTTTAGTATGGTAGAAATTACTAAAATCAAAATGTAAGATAACTGTGCAGGGTGTACCCTTTAATGATGTACATGCCGTTGCAATCGCACTACAGTCTTACACAAACTCTCACGCAGCTGCAGCCAACAGGAATCTGGTTCTTAGGGGAATCTGATTTATGGGAATCTGGTTCTCGCATCAGCTGGGTAAAGATTCGATTGTGTCCGTGGTTCCCAGCCAGGATCTGATGGAATATGCCAGCTCCTCTCCTGGGTGAGCGCTCACCGATGCTCGTGTATCAGCACAGCTCTCACCCGGTGCGTTTGGGCAGGGTCCCGGCGCTGTTTCGGGTCCCCCCGCGATGGGTTTTTCTCGCACCCAGGTCCCGCTGCCCGGCGGCTCCATCTGGCGGCAGCCGCCCCTCGGCAGAGCCCGCACCTCCTCTCGTGGATCTGGGGAAAACGCGCACCTCCGCACCTGCACCGCGGGAAGGGCCTCCTGAACACAAGCAGGGACAGCTTTGCTCCGGGTGCAGACATTCATGTGCTTTTTAATTCTAGGAGCTGGTGGAGTGAGAGCAGTTCAAGGCAGTCCTGCTGCAAATCCGATCCTGTCAATAATCTCACTGTATTCTCTCTATATTTAGGGACTGGAGCATCTCTCTGATGAGGAAAGGCTGAGGGAGCTGGGGCTGTTCAGCCTCGAGAAGAGACGACTGAGAGGGGACCTCATCCCTGTCTCTCAGTGTCCAAAGGGAGGTGTCAGAGCAGGACCAGGCTCTGCTCCGTGGGGCCCAGCAATGGGACAAGAGGCCCTGGGCAGGAACCGATGCCCAGGAAGTTCCACCTGAACCTGAGGAAGGACTTATTTGCTGTGCAGTGACCGAGCACTGAACAGGCTGCCCACAGAGGCTGTGGAGTTTCCCTCACCGGGGATATTCCACAGCAGTCTGGATGCAATCCTGTGCCATGAGCTCTGGGATGGCCCTGCCTGAGCAGGGAGGTGGGACCAGATGACCCTCTGTGTTCCCTTCCAACGTGACCCATTCTGTGATTCCACATTCACTGCAGTGAGCTGGTCTCTTATTAAATACTAGATGTTTCTAGTATGTCTCATTGCTCTTCCCCCATCCTTTTTATCAGCATTGATTCACTATTTCATTTCCTATATCAGGATGTTTTACATATTTTTCCTCTTCAGGTTACTAGGAACTCCATGCTTTTAAAAATCAAGATAAAAACTACATTCCTGTTTACCCCCCAAAATCCTCATTATCTGTCAAAAGCAGCCATCAGAAATCAACCCCAGCAGCGGTGCACTGGCATTCTGGTCTGATGAGCCACTTGGCAGATTTCTGTCAAGTGCTTCCCCAACGTACAGCAGAACCCAAAATGACTACAAGCCCCTTCAGTGTGCCCTCAGCCTCATGTTTTCACAGCTTTTGACATACTAAGAGACAGGCCAAGGGGCACCACGAATGATTTCAGCTGCAGATGGGCTGTTGCTACCAAAACAATGATTCATTCTGGCTTTCAGCCTGTCCTTTACTGCATCTTGAGAAAATGCTCATCAGAAGCAAGCTCATTCTGGAGAAACTGTCCAGAAACTCCTGATCCAATTATCTGAAAAACCTATTACCTTCCCAGGAAACCATGATTATGTTTTTTTTAAGATGAGACACTTAATCTTGTTGCACAGAAAAAAAGTTGTTTCTCTACATTTTATTCTGTGCTAGAGATTCCTGGAGCAAACATGAGAATTAGGCAACTGTATGTGACAGAATTAGTTTCATCATTTCATCTAGTTGCACCTTTTTTTTTTTCCTTAAAATCTTTAAATTTATTATCACAACGGCAGGACAAAAATCCATTCCAAACCTGGGGCATGCTTGAAATAATATTGATCTATTTGCTTAAATTTGCAAAGCACCTAAAAATACTCTGAAGGTTTCTCTTTTGTGTCACTGCATTGCTTGGATATGGGTGAGGATGGTTTAATTTACAATGTTAGATCAAAGCAAAGAGAAAAGAGGAAAGAGGAAGAAATCTCATGTGTTCTCCAGAACATGTGGTGGGAGTGGTCCACAGAGAAGAAAGGGGGTGGAAGATGTAACAAAGCAAGTTTCTAATCACATCCCGGTTTAGGAAGGTATGAGATTCCTGTCATTTTCCCCCGAAGTCTGGAAAACCCTGTGCTGCAGCGATGAAAAGCTGCTTTGCTTCTCCCTGTCTGATGTCTTGGGCTCCAGACAACTTCCATCTCTCCCTTGGTACTGTAATACCCTGGTATGTGAGCTCTTACAGGGTCACAGCAATCACAGCAGCTGTTCTGGAAGAGTCTGCCACTTCTGCTTCCTATTACAGTGATCATTTGAACCTTCCCTTCTTGACAACACAACAGTTTTATAACTTCTGAGCTCCTCATATTATACTCAGGATTGCCAGGAGAATGGGGAGCCTTCACAAGATCAAACAAGACACAACTATACCAAAAAAAAAATTAATATGAAACCAATGCCACAGCATTTAAATCCTTAAACAGAGCTACTTAGTAAGGGAAATTTTGCAACTGCAGAATGGCTTTTTAAAAGGAACGAGAAAAGGCAACATTTCTAAAAGCAGGAACCTAATTCCAGTTGTCACCTATTAACACTCTTTACCCCTGAGCTGGAAGGTGTAAATAATACAGTAGGAATGACCAAATCACTGCAGGAAGATGGGAAAGCAGGTTACTGAGATCCACTAAAAGCAAAGCATATGCTTGATGGCAAATCTTTTCCCCATTTCCTACATTAGATATTCATCGGGGTCTGACTTCTAATTGAATGCAAATAAAGAATAACAGGTTTTTGCATATGAAGTGAAGCTATAGAACATCTGCCTCTTCACAGCTTTTCAATGTACCTTATGTGATATTAAGCAAAGAAGAGGTTTGCCTCATCAGCTTGTAAGAAACAGTGAATTTGAAGAACAGTGTGACAGAACTAAATCATTCCACTGCTGCTGTAAAAGGTGTCTCTTTGATCTCCCCATGTACTCCTAGGTGATAAAATGCCAAGTTGGGCAAAATCAGTTTCAATGCCAAAAAGATGGACTACTGGTGCAGAAGGTCACAAAACACTATTAATTGCCTTATATCATCTCAGTCTTGAAAGATGATCCAAAAATATAGGCTGGTGCTTTGGAACAGAAGCCAGCTAGCACTATTCAAGCAAGCTGTTAAAGGTACTTTAGGAACAATCATACCTGCAAATGGAAAAACCTACCTCCTGCTCTTTTAGCCTCTTTTACAGTAGTCATTTTTGCTTGTTTTTTACTTCCTCAGCAACCTAATTCACTAATTTTGTTTACTGGTACAGAGTAGTCATTTTGTGACCTTTTCAGAAAAAAGCTACAGCAATCTGAATGTAAAAGTCAGTGTCCTGAAATTAGCTAACATGTTTATATGTTATAGCATGGACGAACACTGATGCGGAAATAAAAACCTGGTTAAAAAATAGCTACACAAAATGCCTGCAAGATTCCCAGAGAGGAGCAAGAAAACCCCCATCTCTTACAGCCACTCTTTTGCAGAATGTATCTAAAATAGTGCACCCGAGGTTTCGTCAAAACTCTAATTAAAGGGCTGTGCCGGTTTGGCCAAAATCTAGTAATATAGCCCCTGAGAGAAAACCAGGTTGCAACCACCCTTCCCCTCCACAGGGTTCGGGAAAAAAGGAAATTTTTCCTCGAAGGAAAGTGGAAGAGATAAAAACTATTTATTTTAACAAACACACAGGAAAAGGATAATGATGCTAAATAATGAATTAAAACCCCCGCTATAGAGAGAAACCTGGGAAGATTTCAGAGTCCTTCTGTAGGTGTGGTCTCTCTCCTCCTCGGAGCTGGTCGGTGAGGGCGTGGGCCCACCCCCGGGCCTCGGGGAGAAAATTCTCCTGATGTGTTCTGATGTTGTTGAAACAGTTCAGAAGAGAAAAAGGGTAAAAAACCAAAGTCCCAGGAAACAAAATTCAGCTCTCCGTCTCACGCCAAGAGGGGAAAAAAACCAGCTGGCTGAAGAAAAAGCAAGCAGGGTGCTCTCTTTGTGCCTTCCGCAGTCAGACAACACTGAGGAGTGTAATCTCTATGTCCTTGAGAAGCTGCTTTGGAAAGTTTGTCTGGTCTTTTTTTCAAGCTCAGTTGAAAGGCACAGGAAAGGCACAATATTACTTTTTGGGCATAGAGCATGATAGGGGATACACATGATAGAGTCACCCCAAGACAAGGGCATATATAAGGTAGACAAATGTCAAAATCAGACCTAAAATGCATATTGTAAATTCAGTTAAGGGACAAAACATCTGAGTATTTGAAGGTGCCTGGAATAACATCAGTGATAAATTTCCATGCTTGGTCCTATTCAGTGGTGTGAGAGATGTGTACTGGTGCTTCTGGAGTCTGAGAATATAAAGTGTTCAGCTGTGTGTAATTCTGGCCCCCAACACACACTACTTTGGAGATGCACAGGAAGTGCAAAGAATCTGATTTCAGTCCCATCAGAGCCAAGGGTCCTTGGCTGACTTCACTTCCAACCTTATGCCCATTCCACAGGTGCTGAATGAGAGCCCCAGTTTTACAAAGGAAGACAGAGTAATTCTCTCCAGCATTCCTGGATATGAGTTCTGATAATGTGGCAGGCAGGAGGGGAACTTGCAGGCAGCTGGGCAGTAGAGTGGAAGAGGCCAGCTTGTACAGATTACACTACCTGATTTTCTTTTCTCATGTGGTAAGTTGGAGGCAAAAAGATGAAAAGGTGAATTTGAATCACTCTCTGCAATGATGGACCAGACTTGAAGCTTCCAGAAGTCACTGCAAATACTCAAACAAGTTAAAACGGGATTTTCAGACTTACACAGTATTTTAATACTGTCTCCTGAGTCGCCTCTCAGTGTCACTTGCAACCACAAAGATGTCCCCCTTAGGCACTATGTGATCCCAATGTGGCTGCTGCAGGGTTCTCTGAAGAACTGAGCTAAATGAAGAGCAGGATAGTGTTTATATAACATTTATATTGTCCTTTAACAACAGCTAGACTTTGGAAACAAAATGAAACTGGAAAACTCTGCAAACTACAAAGGGACCTTTCACTGGCTTTCTGCAGCCCTCATCTGGGGAACCACTGCATTAAAAATGTCACAAATGACTGTGTCAGGAGAAAAATGATGTGCATGCAAAACCAGTAATGGGCATGAACAGCTATTGCTGAATGGCTGTACTGACAACAGTGCGTGTATACACGATCACAAGAGGCAAGTGGCACTGGAGGAGAGGACACTGCCCAGGCAGATGACTGAATGCTAGAAAGAGAAAGAACTGGGCAGCCCTTTCTCTGAGATACGTTCCAGAAGACTCTTTATTCTTCCCCAAGCAGACAAGCATTAAGTTCTCAAAGTCTGTTGGAAAGACTCACAGCAGGACGTGCCAATTCAATCAATACCATGGAAGAATAAAAGGCCAAGACGTTGCTGCAGTTAGAATAAACAACTGTCCAAAATTTCTGTCAAACAGTAGCTGTGTCTCTTTGCTAGTATTTGAGATGTGTGTAAAAGGTGTTAGGGTACATCCACAGCCAGCATCACTACTCTTTTTTTTCAGCCAATATTCCCATCATGCTTCAGAGGTGACAGAAGGAAATACTGAGTCCAAACCTGAGACCAGAGTCTCATGAAAGCAAGAAATTATGCAATCTACTGAAGAGATTTTCTTCAGAAAGATCACAGGTCTCATGCTTTAGTCATGGCCCGTTCCTTTGCCAGCAAGTTCACTGCGAGCTAAGTGATTTCTTTCACGTAAGCTGCTCACGATGACTGCAGAAACCTCCAGGATTACAGTGCACAAACAATGGGAGAAAAGCTGCTTCAAATAATACACCCAGACAATGGAGTTGCCATTATGGTAGCAATGCAAAATATCGACAAGGATTTAAATGAAACAGGTGATATCTGTATACTTTGGAGGGCTCACGTGGGCCAAATTTGGCAGCATGAGTGTTCATACTGCTTGTTGCTCCACCCCTTGAACAATGAGGCTAAACCCCATATGTGCAGGAGTTGGTAGAGCACAAGCAGTTTTGCTAATCACGCTGCATGCAAAAGCAAAAAGACAAAGGAAACTAGTAATGCTTAGACTAGCACTGGGGAAATAATTAAGCATGAATGAAATATTGTATGTGGATTTGAAATGAATGTTCTTGGAAACAATTGTGCTGTTTCAGTTGTGCTGCTTTCCCCCCTAAGTTTCACAAAGTAATTTGCATGTCATTTAAATAAATACCATAAATTATTGCAAACTTTTTTGTTTTATTTACATAAAACAAAATACTCATTTCCATTATTGTTTGGATTACCTGACAAGAGTGAAATGCAGAGGTCGGAGAGGAAACTTGTCTCTGCCTAAAGTATTACAGATTTCTCATGTGAGAGAACCAGAAAGCAGGACCCCATCTTCAGCTTTGCCTTACACAGACAAGGAATGCTCTGTACATGAAACATGATATGGGATCAGATCTTCCAGGTGAGCCAAGCTGCAGCTCATTGCTTTCGCTTTCTTTCAGTGTTATCCACACATCACCAATTTGATTTCACCTCTGATAAATATTTGTCTTCCTCCTTGACTATTTATTTACACTGCTTTGTCAGATTCCTTCTCAAACCTGCTTTCTCCTCTCACCCCATCATGGGGTCAACAGCAGCCAATTCAGAACCCTTGACAGTCTGTGTGTTTAGACAAATCAAATGACTGAAATATGGAAATCCAGGAAAAACTGAGTGGACGATAGCCTAAAAAGTTAGGAAGGTGCACACAGCTCTGCAGGATCATATGGAGCCCGATGGCCAGTCAAAACTAAATACAGCTACCACCACCTGAAAAACCACGTGACCTAACATTCTGCAAAAGGAGGAATTTCATATATAGCATAAATTTTAATGTTCTGGCTATAAGAGAGTAAATGATCACTTCGTGCTTCTGACCTATGAAATCTGCCTGCAGGTTTCCTCCACAATGCTTGTATTTATATCTTGTTGCTCTCTCCAGTCTAAATGGGAACCCAACAGATATTCCTCACTCTTCTCACATAACCTTGGGCTGCTTTTCCCCATGTTGTTACATATGTCAAACGTTATAGATTGCACGCCAGATTAACTCATTATACAGATGTTCTTTTCACAGAGGAGTAGCCTGTAATCTCAATTTCTAAGGCTGTTTTTTGCTTTATAAACCCACTTCCCATCTTGGATACAAAAGCATTTAGGCATTTACTTTCCTGGACTTTGCTTATTGGAGTCCTAAGATGTGCTTCATCACAAAGGAAATAAAATTGACTGGGTGTAACTTCATGATTTCCAGATATCACTAGGGTGTGCTGTAGATCATGAAATTTCAGTAAAGCACCATTAACAGGGAAAAATCTAGCTGCTATAATAAATACTTTAAATTAATTACAAACAGAAGCAGCTCTACACTGACTTGAATTCCTCTTAAAACAAAATACACACTCAACGAGAAAAAATGAAACATCTTAACAATTTAAAGTATTTTTGTACACATGCTTGGTCAGCACTCTAGCAGAAAACTAGAGTCAGGCAGATAAGCACACACCTCAACTGCACACAGGTAACTAAAATTCAAGCATGCAGTCTGGTGGGAATTAAAAAAACGGGACTAGAACCAATATCCATAACAAACCAGGTAACAAGCAATAATGTTGTGGAAAACTTTCTCTGAAAAAAAAAAAAAGAGTCTATATAAAGTCACCAAAACTCACAAAGGTAAGGCCCTGGGGGTGCAGAGTGAGGGGACGAATTCTAGTTATTTATACAAATTAATTAATATAAACAATAGTGCTGAAATTTCCAGTGAGGGTAACACAGTAGGACTGAACCAAATTCATCACAGGAGAATGCACCTCTTGGGCATCAGCTCTTAGTGCAAGGGGGCCCAGACACCAGGAGGGGGTTGCAGCCTCAGGAGGAAGGAAAGCATCAGCTCCCAGCTCTCCCAGCATCAGCTTCCACCCACTTCCCTGCAGGAGCTGGAAATCCTTGCTACAAACTACACCCAGCAGCTGCTCAGCACCTGGGAGGAAGCACCTTCCTACTCTTGCACCTTTAACCTTCAGCCTAGGAAAGAAACACCCTGGCTCCCCATCCTTCAGCACCCACCAGCTCCCAGTATAGTCATGGAGTGGTGATGGGATCATGAACCCAGCACAGTGAGGATGCTGAACCGGAAGAGTTTTTAAGCACAGTTAACTTCAAGCATGTATTTACACTAAAACAAACCCACAGACTCAAATGCTAATTTAAAAAGAAGCACCTATTGAAACACAGACAAAAGCTTAACTGGTTTATTGCTGATGCTCCAACTGTCAAGACATATCCAGAATGCCACAGGCAGTGGTAACAGCAAACAGAATTATCAAGTGATGCTTCCAAGCTCCATGAACTGAGTTTGGTGGTCTTACACCATGAACCACATATTCATTATTATAACAAATTGTATTACTATTTGTAGCATCTAGGGAACCCCAATCAGGGCTCTATTGTGTGACAGACTGTACAAGCACAGAAAAATAGGATGGCTTTTATAATGAGTACATCACAAGCCCCACTACCATAATTAACATTGATTAGCATCGATGCAAACAGCATGGGAAGACAAAGATTGAGCCAGTTTAGAAGCTGAGGTAGTCTCTCACCCTTTAAGGTGGCTCCTTTGGTTCCCAACTGCAGAACAGAGGGGAGGCTGTTTCAGTGGGGAAGGCTGCAGTCCCCAGCGCTCCCAGGAGCACATTCTAGGACATGGCATTCAAAGAGGCATCTTTGTCACTTACTAATCCAGTTTCTATCACAGGCAACCACACGGCACCACCACCATCACCAATTCTGATAAACAAGGACATTTGCCAGCCTCTGAACTGCTCCATGGAATAGAAAAGACCTCAAAAAGCCAAATCCACTTAAAATGAAATCTCAAAAGAGTGGCCTTAATGGGCATGGGATGTGTAGCTGCATGTAATAAACTTCCTGCAAAAAACAGCCCTTGCTAGATCTGTAACTATCATGCATCTTCTCATCCCAGGTCCATGGCATTTTCCCAGATTTACCTTGGATACCAACGCAGTTTTTCTTTTCTAACTGTAGGACAGAGAGTCAACAGCTCTGTAATGCCAGCAAAAAATGGATAGTGTGAAATTATAGGGTTGAATATGCTGATTGTGTTAATGAAATTATCTTCACTAACCAAACAAGATTCCAGACCCAAAACCTTCCTATGAACCCTCCTCTCCCCCAAAATGTTTCTGCACTTCTTTTACTGCATAACCTAACAAAATCCAGACACCTGGAATTTTACTCCCACATTCAGTACCATGGAAAATATATCCACAGAAAATATATTCACACTAGAAATTTTGTTCAGTTCCCCATGCTGTAACCTAACCTGCAGTCTGCTGTCTCTTCAGACTTACTGCTTGTTTCAAGAATTCTCATATGCATTAAACTGAACATGTATGTAAATATTTGCAGGACTAAACTGTAGCCACAATTTCAAATGCAATCAGAATATGTTGTGCTCAGCTGTAGTTAGGTCCAGTGTTTTGCTATTTTTTGCTGTTCTAGTGAAGTTTCTTAATTTGTTTTTCTTCTAAGCTACTTCCTACAATTTCACTCACAGGGAAATGAAACATAATTCTATAAAGCCTAAAAATAAACTCAGATCTGCTAAAAAATTCATCATTTCACTCCCAGGCTTCCACCAGCTGGGCTTGTCTGCTTTAGGTTTGACACCCCTGAGAGCTACAAGCATGACTTACAAAGATGAGCAAGTTTACATGAGAATGATGAAAAGAGCCATTTTTTTTAATCTTTGCTTTGCCAAAATACCATCCGGGGCATTTATTACTTGAAGACATTTATTTTTGGCAATTTCTCACTCCCTTTTAATACCATACTTATGTTATTTGCAAATTTGGAGAGGTAATATCCAAATCCATATTCTGCTTTACATGTACTTCTTTCAGGTTTGCTCATTACATTCATTAAACTATTTAATTCTCAAGGATCTACTGGAGATACAGTGAAGACCCCCTGAACACCAGTTAAGAATAAACCTGTAATGAGAATAAATTACACACGCATATCAATTGCTACAAGTCCTGTAAGGAGTGAGACCTTTCTACATAAACATCTGCTGCAAAATTAAATCTGATACATTAATAAAAGCCCTCCCCACCCAAACCCAACAATGGATGTGTAACAGTTACCCGATCAGTTAAAAGAATAAACCTTTTAAATAAATAAATTTGTGCTTCACCAATTTATGTCACTGTGGTACTTAAGGCGAAACCTTTTAAAGGAATAGATTTACTGTGCACACAGATCTCCACTGGGTATGTGTAATTATGCAAAGGAAAGGCATTACTTTTAAAGTGGATGAATGGCTGATACTTTTTGATTTACTGCTAGAAACAGAAAAATGGTAATGGCATGAAATAAGCATTTGCAAAACCGTTTTGGCAGACGGAAAATGTTTGATTTACCTAGGGCATCTATCAGGTTCTATATTTTAGATCAAAGTAGATAAATGGAAACGCAAATGGATATTTGGAAAAAAAAATCTACTGCTTTTCTGTCAGCCCTGCAAGTAAGTTAAATGTTTGAATGAGGAAAAAGCCCAAGGCTCTTTGGATGGAAGGAAATCATGATTCATCACTGCTCTGGCAACTACAGCTTTCTGTATTTACCTGAAAAGGTGACATGGAAGTCATTGTCACTTTCCCATTCTAGGCTTGATTCTGAGAGGTGATTTTAAAGGTAGCTGGCAGAACTCAGCATTTTCACCTGACACTTGAAGTAGACAATACGTACCCTGGGTCATATTTTCATCTCAACTCCAAATTGTTTGCTCTCCTTTTCTGGTTTGAATTCCCGTTGGTGAAGAAAGTATGTTCCAGTTAAGACACACAGATGCAAAATCAAAAGCCACTGCCTTCTCAGATCCTTTTGAAATCTGTGCCATAGGAAAGCACCCTGAAGGTAGGCTAAGGCTTACTACACAATTACCTGTAACAAGTCAGGAAGCTGAAGAACCTGAAAAATCAGCTTCTTCCTATGGCAGAATTCTTCCTAGAGGTTCCCAGTAAAAAGCATGATTTCTGATTGTGCCACGATCCTGTTCTGAACTCTTCCTACACTGAAATGCAACCCCAGGAGCTGTGTAGTAGAAGCACTGTGTCCAACCCTCAAAGCACCACCAGCCCACTGGTACATGTGCTGCACAGATGGTCTGAACACACAGAATTAATCCAAAATGTTTGGGTCACATCCAATTTGCTGTGCTTGTGGAAATCCACAGGAGGGCACACGCACAGGACCCCCAGCCACATCAGCTGCAGTGTGAGCGTGCACACCACGTGCAGGGGCATTTCCAGGGAGGCTCAGGTTTGCTCTGCATGCACGGTAGGAAGGATTTACTCGTGTGGCGAGAAAAGGCTGGGATTAGTTGACATCTGGAAACCCTGATATGCACATAATCCTTGCACATAACCTCTGGCGTGGGAAGGACACGTCTGGAGAAATTCAGCATGAGTCCCTCTGCCTGCTCCATCAGAAAATGATGGAGAGTAGGGTATGGCCTCTCCAGCTCTCTCCACAGCATTATGAACACGTGCAGCAAATCCATCAGCTAGTTCTGCATGCATTTATTCTGCAAAAGGGCTGACCAGCTCTTGAAAGGCCAAAGAGCAATCAGAACTCGCATCTTTTGCCTAGACAGGTAAAAAGCCAGCAGGGCTTATAATTACACAGCGAGTTGGCTGCTCTCTAGGATACAAAATAAGCAGATATCTGGTCCTGCTGACTTACACGGCCTCTCTTTTTAGCTCAGTAGCTTATCTTTGACCACTGAAATACTGGAACAGGTTACCCAGAGAGGTTGTGGAAACACCATCCTTGCATTCAAAACCTGCCTGGACGAAATCCTGAGCAACCTGTTCTTGCTGACTGTGCTTTGAGCTGGTGGGTCAGACTAGATGGAACTTCCAATGTCCACTATTCTGTAATTCTGTGGTGAAGAACTTTCCCTTCAGTTTTGTAGATGCATGTCCCTTCTAAAAAGCAGCTGACTGATCCCACCTCTGCCATAAACCATGGTTATCACTGTCTACAGAGTTCAAAGACACTGTGTTTGGGGAGCAGGCCAAATCCTCTGCAGTGATCAACCAAAAATGACCAAAAAATATGAAGTTTCACCAACAGGAGACGAAGATGGATGATGCTGGCCCTCTGCTGCATTCCAATACCTGTGACTGCTAAACAGCCCTTATACAAAAGGCTTCACATGCACAGCTCCACAGATGAGCAGAAAGCCAACACATCTTCACACCAAGCTCAGCAAGCAGCACCCAGACCTTTTGTGCCCATATGCCCTTTAACCTCCCCTCTTCTCTCCCCAAGCTTATCTTTAGTTATGTCTCTCCAAAATAACAACCCCACTATACAGACTTTCACATACATAAACTCCTAAAATCACGACTCGTGACTGTAAGGCCACCAAAGGCAGGAGGATTGTAGACCCATAAGTCAAGGTACCACTGTGAGCTGAAGATTTGTGCACATCCAGGGCTGGCTGAAAATTTTACACTTTGTCTGTAGAAAAAGCTTCCATGCAAGGAATAAAAGAAGTGTTAAAATATTGAGCCAGAAGTAAGGCCAGACCATATTTCTCCTCCTGTAATAAATCAGCACTATATGTATATATTAAATCCAATCCCTTGATGTGTCCAGTTTCAGTAATAAAAACTTAGTGAGCAGGGCAAAAGTTATTGGGTAGAAATCGATATTCTTGCTTGTTGTCCTTGATTGGCAATAATGTGACGCTTTCTCCTTGACTGTAAGAGGTGCTTTTGTGATTTGGGAGCATAGAGAAATTCTGTACTTGACAGATTTATACAGTAGGAATACGCTAATGTCCTTTGACCTGCTTAAGAATAAATACGACCTACCAAATTGTCATTTTTATGGGTATTTACAACTGAGGCACTTTGTAAACCTTAGAACTAATATTTCCCAAAGGAAATCTGTGCTCTCGAATCTTGATAAATTATTGAAAAATACAAGCCACTACCAGCCCTACAAATTTTCTCTTCCATTTCTCCTATACTTGGTTACATAGGAGTTGTCAAAGCAGACTGGACCACTGATCTATTTCGCCAGGTATGCTGCTGCAGCCATGGTTGGTGATTCAGAGGAATCCTATAATATTTTTGGCTATTTGATCAAGGTAGTGCAAAAAAAAATTTCCTAAAACTTGAAGGTTTTTAGTGCATGACTGAAATATTAGTTACAGAATTCTTTAAACTCTCAAATTACTGTTAGAAGAGTATTACAAACTGTAATTTCCACAGCCCAAATGCCACCAGCTGCATTTGCTCTCATAAGTGCTTCAGCTGATAAACAAATAACACAAGGAGTAGAATAAGCCAGCCCATTTCACCCGGATGCCAGTGCTCACAGCCTTGTGGGTGCAGTGCAGATATTCCTTAAATTTAATAATTGTTGCTAACCAACATCCCTAGTTCCTTAACTCTGCAGGCCAAGTGACCAGAAGCCTCCACTTGATTGCTGCACCTCAGCTCCACTTCACCTCACCACCCACTTGCCACACAAATTTTTTCCAACACATTTATGCTGTCCCTTCCCACAAAGGCTTTCAAAAAAGACAAACTAACTTCCCACAGAGATGGGAACTAGTGAACTGAGGACCTCTGCCCTGCAGAACCCTCCTCTGAAGAGGAAGATGACAGCACATGACTATGTACCTATAGCTTGGTCTTAAGGAAAGAAGTTTTTGACACAAAACTGATTGTTAACACTGTCATCCATACCAGAGTAGTTGAAAGCCATTTCCTTTTATCCTTACTTGCCATCTGAAAATTGGCAAAGAGTCAGCACTGCTCAGGACAGTATCTAAGACAGGAGACTTACAGAAGCTTCTTGTTTCACCTCTTGGTTACATCCCTGCACAACAGAACAGAAGCTTTCAAAGGCTTTCAACACATCAGATTTTGACTAAAGCATCATGACGTGGCACTCAGCTCTACTTTTACTCCATTTCTAAGGGCAGCTGCTTTTCTATTTTTCTTTGCGCATCTGTGGACAACAAAATCTTTTCTCTCTCACAAGAATGTCTTCATTAAGTCAGCTTCTGCCTTCAGCTTATTCTTGTGCATACTATAATCTGTGTATATGCACAAGAAAGGCTTGAGAAGCAGACTGAAAAAACAGGAAGCTGGAATAAACAATGAGGCAGGAACTGCAGGAAACTTAAGCATCTTTTCTTGCTCTTATTGTGCTGCCTTCCTTTTCATCTTTGTTTACTGCTGAATTTGGGATTCCTCCTACATTTGTATGAAACACGATTTCAGCGTTCTCTGTTTTGTGACTTCTTTCTGACAGCAGTATGACATAGCACATCTAACGCAGTGACCAGGCACAAAGTCAAACAATTTCTGAGTTCAACTACTGTCCTGAACACTCGATTTCATACCAGATTTGCCAAATTTAGATATATAACTTTTTTGTACCCTTAACCTACATTTTTACACTTAACGTTGTTCACTAAGTAATAAAAAAGTGCAAAATACCCACCAATTCAGCAGCTCCTACTCTCTACACTGGATAGTCCCTCTCCCTTTGCACAGGTAGAAGGACAGAGGAAGAAATTGCATTTTAATATACAAAAAAACCAAGTAACCCACACACCAAACAGCATCTCTGTCCCATTCATCACTCATTTTTAAAGGAGCAACATATTTTTAAAAAGAAATTACAAAACACTAACATTTGCTGGCTGACACTGAATTTACATCATGAAACAATGAAAATTTGAGTGACAGGAAAGAGAGGAGTTAAACATACATAGAGAATAGTAGCTTCAGCCCAAATCAGCAAAATCCCTTTTTAACGCCTTTAAAAATACCTATTTAAGATGATCAAATTTTTTAATCAAGATAATTACCCTCACACATCTCTTCCTATCCTTAAGTGTTTAACAAGAAACATCTTAGGCTCTCCTTAGCTCTACTACTTCTAAAGCTTCCAACTGTAAGCAAAGAAACAGATTACGTTGTGAATTGCAACCCTTTTGCCTCATGTGAAAGGCTTTCTGTTTGCATTGCAGAAGGACTTTTTCCTACCTTAAATTATCTGTGCTTTTAAAGATTAGGGTGAAAAAGCATCTATTACTCTTGAGATTTCACTGGAAACCACCATTTAGTTTGGCTGCACCAGAAGAGGTTTAGGTTGGGCATTAGGGAAAACATCTTCACTGCGAGGGTGGTCAATTCTACTGCACACCATGGCATTTCAGCCCCAAAAACAGTATCTCAGCCCAGTTCTCCACCCTTCTGAAAAATACATCCTTTAGGTCACAGAGATAAGCACTGCAAATGCACAAGAAAAAAGCCACAAGCAGTTCTATTCCTAAACTCAACTTCCTCAGCACAGCAAACACCGACTGCATGTCAGGGCAAAGTAAGGAAGTGAGCGAAGGTTTAATAAAAGCCACCTTTCAAGGTTTGTTTTTGAAGATACATACATCTAAATCTGCTCTTGAACTAAAGAGCTGTGAATTCCAAGCCTGGATTTCTCTACAGGCGGCCTTTCCCATATTGCCATAATTACCTTGCAAAGCCAGCTTTCACTGAGGAAAAAATGTCTCCCTGAGCACAAACACAGCAGAGACAATCTTGGAAACACAACCTAGGTGCAAACTCACAAAGTCTTAACTAAAGAGGCTGCAAACAACCTGAAACTACAGCAAACACCCCAATTCACTTCTCCCAGGAGAGCCATGCAACGTAGCAACTTGTTATGGACGCCAAGATTCTGCTGAAGCCAAATATTTTGGTTTCATTTGCCCTTCCTGCTCTGCCAGGACCTGCCTGAGAGTTCTCACATTCCTCAGTCTCCCCTCAGTGAGGAATGTGCTGGGACAGGTGTGGGCAACAAGAACTGAACTCCAACTTGTGATCAGGGAGTCTGTGGAGTCAAAATAATGGATGAAAGAACAGCCCAGCAGCTGGATCAGTTGCCAAAATAACACCAAAATAAATCTTCCAAGTTTATATATTTTCAGCACCAAAATAGCTAAAAACCCATCCATCCTACAAAGTTCACATCCAAATACTTGTTTTATGGATGGAATGAGAGTTTATGAAGATCTGTACATTGCTTTAGACCACTATTATTAGCACTGAGCTTTATTTATTTATAATTTCACTAACTCCATTTTACTATGTATCTATCCTGTTCTAGAGGCGATACTGAATCCTCATGTAAAATCATTTTTCTACAGAAATGGACACTTACATTCTCTGCTGGTTCATAGGTTAACAGCAGGATCCACCTGTGAAGTTTGGGTGGGCAATTACTATTATATTTTCACAACCTGTTGTTTTTCTTTCTGCTCAGCACAGAGCAGACACAAGCAAGAACAGTAACTATGCAAGAGCAAAACCTGAGAGAAAGAAGAGATCCAACAAGCAATGGAGGCCACTATCTGACATTTTAAAAGGGCAAATCGAAAGCAATCAACACCCAACAAAACGCTCAGTGTAAGATGAGGTGATAGCTTAGGATATACTTAGGGCAGTGTAATGAGGCTAACAAGTGCTGTGTGTTTTAATGTAAATTAACACAAGATAATCTCTTCACATATTTAAGTGATGCACTTCAAGTTAATTAATACATATTTAATAGAAGTCTTCTTGAACAGCTGTTATTTACTTCTGGAGTTTCTACACATTAGCACTGGCTGCTTTGTTCTGCTCTGAAGTTGTTCATGCTCCAAAGTACTTTAACAACTTGGGCTGTATAAGAATTGAACAGTCTTCCCAAAAGAGTCAGCCTTTCTGATAACTTAATAATTTCACGTTAAATATTCAAACACTTGCTGAACAAAAGGTCAAATTCTACTTACAGCATCTGTGTGAAACAGGCAAGCAGATGCTTACTGCTGCTAGACAAATATTTTTGGCACAAAGAATGATATAGAGCTGGTGATCAGTCACAATTTCAGGCTTGAAAATCAGCTTTCATTTACTTCTGTTCCCTAAATTCTGCACTTACCTTTCATATATAATAATACAGACCCAAATTAAAGACTAAGCCAGATCATTGCTTTACCTGGCAAAGATGCTGTGGCTGTGTGGAAGACAAATTCGAAAAGCATCTTCACGATCCTTAAATAATTCTGCACTGCCTATACCAGCAGCTGGGAGTGAGAGCTGCAGACGCAAGGACTGAGGAGGATGACCTCAATTCTCCCCTCCCCAGTCCCTGAGTGTGGCCGGTACCAGACGGGTTAGGTTCCAGCTAGAATCAGTCTCCTGCCCCCTGTAAGGCCACAGGGGTGCTCCTGCTGGCACAGCAGAACAGTGGGGACAGAGTTGGGACACAGCTGTTGGTTCTGAGGGAAGCACAGCCACACACAGATTTAAAGTGCCTGCGTAAACGTGGACTTTAACAAAGCAGTGCCAGCCACAACAACCAGGCACCTGAAAGGATTGCTATGCATTAAAGTTGTGTCAGTGTATTTAGGAGAAAAAGGGAGAAAAGCCATGCTTGTCACAGGGTCTAAAGAACCTCTTTTCCAGCAGGTCAACACACCAAAGACATTTCATTGCTTTTGATGGGACGTGGGAAACAGACCAGTCCAGAAAAAAGAAACCTGAGAAGACGATCTCATACTGTGACACTCTGGAATCATCATTACGTTAACAAAACTAAGTATCTTGAAAATCTTTTTGTCTTTGGAAGGAGGATGTATCTTTTATTCAGAAAAGCATGGGTGCTCTGCCAGCTGCCACAAACCCCAAGTTTGTATATCTGCTTTGATATCCACAATTTAACTTTCATTAGCATCAGCAGAAGCCTCATGTGTACACGTCAAGGAGAGAGAGAGAGATCCCAGAGGACAAACTGAGCTCCCAGTCCCAAGGAATGAAAATGCATGCCCACATTTTATGCAGCCATGACATAACAGGTGTTCCTTGGATTCTTTTAAGATTCCTTAGAGCTAAAAGATCAAATTCAAGGAGAATCTCTTACAAGGTACACAGTGAGACTGTAATATTTTTCCTCTACATTTTACAGGAAAAATAAAAATCTGTGTTTACCTGTGGCTTTGGTAGAAAGGTTTCTATTGTAATTATATCTTGTGTATTCCTAGAAAGTTTTTTTACATCACTAATACTAGTCTGGAGAGGTACAAAGCTGCAGGTGCTTGCTGAAAAATAATAAACCTTTATTAAAATTTCCAATTTTTGCAGAAGCATTTTGACTGCATTCCAAATCTACTTAAAATGTAATTAAATATTTACATTTATTGTCTAATAAGTATTGTAAGTAACTCAATACCCCAATTATCTTAAATTTTTGTGTGGTATTACAAAAATGTAGCAATTGTATAAATGCACAATTCTAATGAAAAAATAATGATCTTGAACTTTAACAGAGCCCTTCATTTGGAGAGATGAAAGTGCTGTACATTCTTTCATTCATTAGGTCTTACAGGCCCTGTGTGATGTAGGTGCTATTATTATCATCATTTTACAGATGGGGAAACTGAAAGGCTAGTTAACTTGTCCAATTTACAACACTTTTAGCTGTAAACTTAGGGCATCCTACTGTACTTAAAGACAAAACAGAACTCAGCTCACCTGTGATAAACATTTTCTAAAACTTCTTAAACTCTGTAAGTGTTTTACTTACAGGAGAGAGTATCTCACAGAAGGTTTCAGAGTTGGCTTTGCATTGATGGTAGCTTTGAGCACCACAGAAATGTGCTGCCTAGAAGCAAACATCAAAGCACCAGGTTATTGGAAAGTGTCACCATGCTTCCCAGCTAGGTATGGAGATGATGTGCACTCTTATTTGATGTTATTTGCCATTCAGCCGCGCATTTGTGCTTTAATTCTGTAGGATGAACCACACTGCATTTCTACAAACACACACAAACAAGCAGTGTTTGCTGACAAATTCATTCCCTCAGTTTACTTATGTGTTCCATGAATTTCTTTACTCGGTCAGGATCAACAGCATTTGCCCAATATCCTTCTTTCTTGAAATACGAACCAATTATAAGAGCATCTGCATCCAAGTAATTCCTCACATTCTCCAGAGTCACTCCAGACCCAACCAGCACAGGAATCTTCACAGCATGCTTAACCTCTGAAGAGAAGAAAACCAAAGTCAAGGTTAATTCCTGTCTTTGAAACTCTCTCCATAAAGACTAATTTGCCTAGTTTTTCAACAGAAAAATAAAGGTATCGAGAAATTTGTGATCATGGTATTTATTACTTCTATTACACAAAGAAACAAGTCATCTAGAAAAAAACACCTTTAGCTCTAAACAGGAAAAAAAAAATCTTACTTTTTGCATTCTGTTGCCTGGAATGCTTCCTGTATTTGCTTGTATGAAAGAGAGCAGGGATCATAGAGACACCATTGACAGCTCAGCTAGCTTTCCAGAAAGCAAAAGCCAGAAAGTGAAGTGGTCTTTTATCAGTACTAGGAATGACAATGGAACAAAAAAGCCACTTATTTTTCCTATATACAGTGTTACTTAATCATCTGACCTTTTACCTGATTTCAAGAGGAGAAACAGAAAAAAACAAGGCTCAAAATACTACAGACAGAGCACAGGGGTGGACTTTAGCCCATGGGTCAGGTGAAAACTACAAAATGTGTGTGTTCTGACAGACCCAACTGTGCAGAAACTATGACTCAGTTACCAGCATTCACATTTTTTAGAATAAACCCAAAAAGAGGTGGTTATTTGAGAACAGGAAGGTTCCCCATTCACAAATGAAATGTTATTACAGTATATTCTGCAGAACTTGGGTCAGTACTAGCATTGGGAGGAGGAAAAGAAAGCCCAGCTCAAGAATTACTAAAGCATCCTTCTCATCATTTTATGTCAAACTGACCATCCAAGGAGTGACTCATAGGACAGAATGCTTCATCCCTTAGAGGAATGTAGTGAGCCATTATTTCTGACCTTTAAAAACATATAAATTGGCTTAATTAGTGATAAGCTGATGGTAAGGTGGTTATAGCTTGAGGTAACTAGGGAAAGCACACATGCAACAAATAAAAGTCTGCTTCAAAACGCTGTTTAAATGAAGTTTCATCAGAAGCCTAACTTATTAATTATGCTTCAGGGAAGACTAATTATTTATCACCTTCCTACTTCACTGAAGAAAGGGGATCAATTAAAATGCTCTTGAATCTCTTTTTAGGTCACATGCTCTACCATTTTTCCATCTAGGAACAATAACTCCTTCTTAAAAAGATTTTAACACAAAAATAAAACCAACACAGCCCTTCCTGAAAATGTAAAACAAGTCAGATGGATCATGCGTATATGATTAAAACTTCAGTTATTTTTATGCATATTTGATATTCTTAGTCTTTCTGCTTACAGCAACAAAATAATTAATTTTTAGTTACTTACAGCATTATTACTGATATCCTGTTCTAAAATACCAGAATTTTATTTATATAATATCTATATGCTCTTAGGAATATCTTATCTGTTTTACATCAATACCAATGCATGATTAAGGTGCACCTGACCAGATATTTGTGACAGTACTTGACTGAATCCCCAGAGGAATCAGGCTCCAAGTCAATATTTGTTCTTACAAGTGCGTAAAGCACATTAGCAGGGAGTTGTTTCATAATTATTTTGCATCAGCAGGAAAAAACGAAGAGCCAAATAATTAAACAGACCATGTTCATATGGGTCTGAGACAACAGCTCAGCCCTACTGGGCAAAGGGAAAAATCCAGTGAAACCTGAGACTGATATGAAACTCCAAAACACCCCAAAGCCTCCCGAAGCAGGAAAGTTTCAAGTGCTGCTGTGATCCGCACATGACACACGGAGTGCACACACATCTCCTGGGCTGCAGATTGATTCAGAATGACAATGTGAAGAATGGCAAAGGGAGCGCTCAGTGTGCAGTGAGATGTGTTACCTCATTAAGTATGCTACAGATGCTACTTTTAAGTCCTTTCCAAGCACATCAAGGCCTAAAGTTGATTAGTAGAAGGTGATTTGTCTATTGGCTGTGCTAATACAAATTCTAACCTGTAAAAGAAAATAAAGCAACAGCAGTGAGATGTGCTTTCGTATGGCAATGTTCAGTCACTGTCAAATTGCCTCTAAACACGGAACTCTGCTTCAAATCTCTCCGTTTTCCTGGCGTTCTTTTCCTGACTTTTTTTTTTGACACAGTGAGAAAAAGGAGGCAATTTTGTGATGCTACAGTAACAAGACCCTGAAGTTTACAGAGATTTCTCTGTTCCAGTGGACTGTAACTAGAGGGCACTGTGCTCTTTCTTGTGGCAGCACAGCTGCACACAGGTCTTTAATAAAACCCAATGAAATCGTGCTTGGTTGCAAAGCACAATGAAAGCATTTGAACTGTGGTATGCACAAGTTTCATGAAATAAAGGCCAAGAGCTCCTAGCTTGAAAACAATGGCAAAGAGCAGTGTAAAAATAAGCACCACTGCGCCAATAACTTGCTCGACTACTCTTCTTTAACAGCTTTTTCATTGCAGTGAGCACTGTACCGTACACAACACTCTGTTTATGGTAATGCTCCACTCTAACACATTTTAGGTTTTTAATTCAAAGGACTTTTTCTCTGTCATTAAATTTAGGGCTTAAACAGGAGATGTGCATGATCAGTACTTCTTCTATCTCTGAGGGAACCGCAAAGGCAGCAGCCTCTATTTTGACCATCAAAAGATGACTGACTCAGTCTTGAGGCCCCTTTTATGAAGAGTAATTAAGGAGGTGACAGTCACAGCCAGCTGTTGGATTTCATTATGTACCTGTTTTCCACTGGTTACTCAGCTGAGACACTTTGTTTTGTTCAAAGAGATAACTGAGCAGTCATTATGCAAGGCTTTGGTCACTCAAAATACAAACTGAATGCAAAGCAGGTTATTTCAGCAGTTATAGCCAAAGAAAAAACCTGATGGGTTTACACATCCAACCAAAAAACATTCCACAAGGCAGCAAACTGGAACTTCTATAACCTCTTAAATGAAAAGATAGTTTATTAACGAACTGCAATTCAAAATGCTCAGCTATACTTCTTGCTCCTTAACAACATGAAGCCTGATTTTTCAGACCTCGTACTCCATCCACCTCTGGTGCTCCGGAGTGCCCAGGCAGCCCTGGAGCAGAGCCTGCCAGCCTAGAGAAGGCAGCAACACAAACTGCAAACAAAACCTGACTGAACACAGATCTCTGGCTCGACAGGGAAACACTTCCCACAGCCCATCACAAATCAATCAATTCTACACAAAGACACAAAGGCAAAACCCATTCTATATTACTGCACAACAAAGCTGAAAAAGAGACATGACAAAAATCTCATCTGTCTCTCGGCTCTGCTTTCAAGAGCTGCTTTGCAGTGTGATGAAAGGTGCCCAATTGTATCACCGTAATACAGCACTGCCAGGGCTGCATAAATTCCTGAAATGCAAAATCTCACTCACATCAACACCAACTTTGTAGACTGTAGATCTAATCCCTTTTAAGAATCTCCTGACATAGATATGCCTAATTTGTCATTTCCTTATACTATGGAATATTGATTTTTAAGTTCTTCTCTTAACTGTTCTAAGACATCTTTCTCATGAGAGGGCCTGATAACATCCAAAATGCTGTGATCTAAGTACAATAAACCCGTGATCCGCACACACTTGCTTTCATAACACAAATCCAAACACAGAATTAATGTGTACTTCATTACAGCTGCCAACCCTGATTCATTTTGTTCTTTGGACCCAGAAAGAGGAAGAGAGAGACGGACATGTTTGTTCACATGAAAGAAAAGCAGAATCTATGGTTCTGTCTGGTTGGGGTCCTGTGACCAAAAAAACCTCTGGGCCTACAGGTCAGGTTTTGCCCTCTGACGCAGGAAATCGATGGAGGTTGCATGTGCATACATGAAAGCAGAACTTAACCTAGGATTTTGCCTAAAGACATATCAATTTTTTTTTAAAAAACTATTTAATCTGTATTAATAACAGTGGCGATATGAAGCACAAACAGGGATGGATCTCTAGTTTAACAAGATTTTGCAGTCTCTAAAGCAGGCTTAGCTTCCAGTATCACCTGTTCCATGTATCATTTCTAATTCACTGTACCAAAAGAGGCTCAGTGTTCACACCAAGCCATCATTTTCTTTTTAACACCAGTGACTGAGGCATAGAAATTTATAATCTGTTTTTTAGCAAAAAAGTTTAATATGTATGAAATAAGAACCATTTTGACAAGTCCAACATTCATTTTAAATGCTCTTAAGCATGTGTGATATACATAAAGCCCTGAAAACACGGAATGATTTCATGTTGTTTCAAAAGATGTTTGAGGTCCAGGTTATCTCTGGCAAGTAAAGTATGGTGTTCATGCTGATCTGATAACTTAAGTGGAATATAATACAGTGCACCAGAACTTCAAAATACGCCAAGTTACAGCGTGTCAGGTAAAGTAAAACCTAAAAAAATACACATTCTGTTTTATGTAGTGAGACATTCAAATTCAAGCCATTGATCTAAATTAAAATTAGTGATGAAAATTAAATGTCCCCATGATAGAACTTTAATTCTAGCATGGGAGCAATACAGTTTCATGAACACCGCCCAAACTGATGCCAATATAAAAATATCAAGAATCATAGCACTTTTGCAAAGGTCAGAACTCATAGGTCAAATGAGTCTCCCTTGATAAAAAGTCCACACTATTCGAAAATTATTTTGATATTAATATCTTCCTGTCTAGCAATGAACTTGTATTCTTTCTGAAAAATCTTCCAAGCAGTACTTTCCCTGCTATTAATGTTTGGAATGTTGCCTTATCAAAATGCCCCTCTTCTTGCAAGAATTCCATTTTCATTGTGAAAGATAAAAAACACTTAACTCTTCAATGGAAAGATTTATGGTTAGTTAGTTTACTATGGTTAGTTTTAGTATACTTCGTTTTCTAGGGCTATAAAGTAGCTTTTTCTTATATTAGGGCTTTTTGGAGATGAAACAGTACTTTCTTTAAGCCTCAGCATCATTCAGTGTTATAAAAGCTCGGAATAATTGTAATTTTTGTCCTGCCAAACTGTTGTATAGAAACACATCACAGCCCACCCGAGTAACACCTCAAATATATTAGTTCTGATCACATCAAACATCACAGTGCAAGTTTCTTGTCTTTCATCACTTTTTCCCCCCCTCCCTGCTGCCCAGGCTGGGTATCCCAGCCCTCACCTCGCAGCTGCCGGGGGTCCGCAGGCTGTCCGGTGGCCGTGCCGGTCAGCACCACGCCGTCGGCCAGGAAGAACTGGGCAGCAGCCGCGGTCTGGGCCACGCTGACATCGGCCGTCAGGGCGTGAGCACTGCAGGAACACAGCCCGTCACACACTGTGGGACCCACGCCCTGCTTCCCTGCCCTCCCAGGGGCTGCTTTACCGGTGTCCTGCTTTGCACTGGCAGGTAACATCACAACCCCAGCAAGAGTTAAAACCAACTCTTCCCTTCAGAGCGCCGGAATTGATCGGTTATTGCTCTGGGTCTCCTGTCTCTAGAGAGTGAGTGCTAAGCGTGACCCACCAAGTGTCAATTGAGACAGCTTACATGTCGAGCACCTGTATTTCAGAAGTGTTGAGCACACAGAGCTCTCTGACTTCAAGTGGGAGTTGTGGACGTGCCCTCATTCATAAATCAGATCCTGTTGCCTAGGGCAGAATCAACAACCTCCACGAGTCCAACTAACAGAAAGTATAGTTAATACCTATGATATAACCACAGGAATCATCTTACACAGCAATTACAAACATCAATTACACCCGCATCCCAGCTGTTCAACAGCAGGCTTTGATGTATGGGTGACACACTTTGTCTGAAACCTATAGCAATAGCAGCTATTAATTTATGTGGGCCCAAACTTGGAAAGAATTCCAGGCATTGCTGGTTGAACATCCGACACTGTTGTTTCTGTATCTGAACAGAAAACAACAGCTACGGCCAACATGTTGCACTGCTGAGTGGGGATGGCACAAGAACAGTTTCTCCTCATTTAAAGAAAAGGAGCATAGCAGCTCTCAGTGGCAGGTGTATTTTTCTACATTAAAAAGCTCAACCAACAAGTCCTTCAGCATTTCCTTCTGAGCTTATGCTTCTGCCTGAAATAAAAACCTCTCTTCCTTTCTTAAAAGGCAAGCACTTTGAAAATTGGGAAGTATAATCCAAGTATCAATTCATCACTTGTCAAGACTAAGACAAAGAATGACGTGATGCAATTTCTTTTACAGAAAATCTAATGCAATGTATTTTTACTTGTATATATTTATATATATACATTAAAAAATCATCAGAAAGAAACTGTTCTGAAAGGACCTGAAAGGCTTCATTTGACCATCACACTGCATTGTTTCCTTTCTCTTTTGAAATTTATTACCTGCTTATTACATATTTAAGATTTTCCAAACTTGATTATTCTCATGATTGCTCACATACTACACACAAATATTTTAATTAGGTTATTTAGCATGTATAATACACAGCACTTGAGCAGTTTTTCTGGGGGAAAAAAAACAAACCCAAAGAGTGACATCTAAATAGCTGAAAGTACCATGTGACAGGTAAGACAAAATATCAGCAGAAAAGAAACTGGATTTATCTGTCATAAGTTCCTTCTGTTTGATAATCACAGAATGTAACCCTTACACAGACAGCACTGATTTAAGTAGCAGGAATCAGTATTATTAGCAGGAAGGAGAAGAAAGAGAATAGCTTTTTAAAATGCCAAAATATTATCACTTGGATGTTTTTATATGGCAACTGCCTACAGAGCTAAAAAATAACCTTCGATGCCTAACTTTCAGAAACAAAACTTTTTAAACATAATAGACATATTCACACATATACAAAGTCTCAATATCAGATACAAAGCTTTTATAGCTAGCATTTTTAAAACCTGAAGGTTAAACAACTACAAACTTCACAGATAAAGCAACCTGCAACTTACAGCTGCAAATTTATTTTTAAATGTATCCTTATAGCACAGCAAGTCCATGCCTAAAGAATAAATTTCTTCCTATATGATTAACTGTCCTGAAAGAAAATTTACATTAAAAAAACAGAAAATGGAGAAAAATATAAGATCATGATTGCATTCATATTTACATAAAAATTTTGCTTGTATTTACCTATGTTTCTTTTTAATATCAGCAAAAATCTGAATGTTCTCTGCTCCAATGTGTTTTCTGTATCGTAGCAGGTCACCTGCACAGGCATTTATAATCCCTTCATCAGCCACATGAGAAAACACAAATCCTTCAGCCCGGATAAAATCAAGACCTGAAAACAGTAAAAAGCAACATTTTAGCTAAAACTGAGAACTGGAGAAGAAAAACACTAAAACCAAATGAAAATCCACCTTCCTATTTGATCCCAACACAAATTGTTTCACGTGCTCTAGGACTAACCAACCTCACTTCTCCACATATTTAAGTTTTACATTCTTTATTTTCACCCCTATTCTCTCTGACTTCTTTCCATCTCTCTGCTTGCAGCTCCCATCTCTCCCACTGACCCCACCAGTTTTCCCCCAGCCCCTGGTCCCCTTCTCTCTCTCGGCCGCTGGGTTTGTTCCTGTGTGGCTCAACAGGCAGCTGCACAGCCCGCCCTGCCTCCTGCCACGATGTGCCAGACAGAGAAGCAAGTGGAGCAAAACACAGCTCCTTTATCCTAATGATGTGTTTGCTCTCCAAAAATGGTCATTAACTTACATCTCTTCCCTCTTTCCAGAAACTCTTTTGCTGTATTACTGCTTTTCTGACATCCATTCCCCTGTTAATATGCCTGAAGTTGGCCATCAGGTCAAAAGCATCAAGGCTACAGACACAGAGGAATAGCATTGCCATCTTTCTTTAGGAAATTAGGCAAGAAAACACAGCCTGAAACATGTTATATGCAACCCACGTGATTTAATCTGAACGTACTGTGTGTTTCCTACGCAGCACCACATCAACAAATTGCTTCTAGAGCTGTGCCAAAGGCTTAGGAAGAGTCACACGTTTTCCATTCTACTCTAACCATCAATTCTGCCATGCCTTAGTAACATGGGTTCCACCATATTCATTAAGTTTTCGCACTAGGAAGATTTTGTGGGATGCATACTGAAAAGGAAGATTATGAATTGTAATTACTTCACATGGGCCATTCATTGACATTCAGGGACCCCCTCCACAGCCTTGAAATATCTGCTGCAAGACTGAAGCCTCGGACCACAGTGCAATAAGCCCACAGGTGTGAGGCACAAGACTGAATTCTGACTCCCTTATTGCACTCCCCACTTCTTTCCTGTCTTTCATAGCCTTGAACCCGTCACTTAAAACCTGCCTGTTTTACACATCTGTGTAAAAGCTCTGCACTCATCTTGTGCAGTTTTGCTGTTCTTCCAGTTTGCTTTGGAGGTGTCTTCCAAGCCCTTCCGAAGCTCTGCTACTGCTCCAGCTTTGGAGTCAGATGCACATTTAATTAGAGCTGACATCATACAAGGGAAAGCAATGTATGTGGAAACAGTCATCAAGAATGCAATCCCACCCACCAGAGAACTGATTAGGCAACAGAGGCATCACCTTAGCACATTCCAACTATAAACATAAATGATCTTGAAAATTTACCAAATGACAAGGTGTCTGTTTATTTTAAAATTTCAGTTTCATTCCAAAAGCCCTGAAGTTGCAGAAACAGAAGCTTACGCCTGATAGAGAAGAGCCTGTATTGCTTAGCAACACAGACTTCAGCTAACAAGAAACATCACAGATGGATGCCAAATCAAATGCAAGCTGTCCTGTGCCTTGAGATTAGCGGGTGCAAAGCATGGAGTATTCTCAGGATCCAAAGACAAGAGTGTGCCACAAGTACCATTGCAGGTGCTTGTAGACACTGGGTGATAAACACACTGCAAATAGCTAGACTGACATATCTACATCAAGGAAAAAAAGCTATAGCTTCTATTTAAATCACCCAAGCTTACGGTACAATTCACAGTTAAACAAGAATATTTATTTCTCTAATCATAAGACTATGGATAAGCCTAGAGACATGTTACACTTTCACAGCAATCAAGGTTTAACTTGGGACAGGGCCCATTCATTGAGTAATTTTTTATTGAAGTCACTGCTTGCACACTTTGCTGATGCTTGGTTTGTGTTTCCTCAGCTCAAGTATAAGACTTTCTGCTAAACATTGGATTGTACTCATCTTAGCAAGGCTGCACTCCCTATCTGGGTTTTTGGAGGCCATGAAAATACAATTTTTAACCAAGTGTAATAGGTGCAGGCACCATATCATTACCCTTCTGTTTTATGAAGCCATAATCAGATTCTGCTAATGAATTCATTTTTATGCTCATAAAATCGTGAGAATGATACTACTGCTTACTTTCACATTTGGCAAGTTGAAAAGTAATAGCCGGTGAATAGTTAATAGGCAGTCCCATTTCTGACTTAGATGGGAACAACACACGCTGTAGTCTCACTGGAAAACAAGAACAGGGAATTTCCAGTGAAAACTAATAAACAGAACTTTTAGAGGAGCATTAATTTCTGCTGTCGACACTTGAGGCAAAGTGTGTCTGTGCTACAAAGATACTTTACTTCTCAGGACACTGTCTTGCAGCAGCTGCTCCCCTGCTCAGCACCGAGTGCAGGCCCAGGAGCAAGGTCTCCAGCCGCGCTCCCAGCAGGATGTGCAGCACTCCCTGCCTTGTTTCACAGCACCCGTGGGTGCTCCCAAGGCTTGGGCACCCTGCTGCAGTTCTCAGCTGGGCTGCCCCCCCTCACCACTGCATTAATATGGTGGCAGTTAAAAAGGACAGCAAAACCCACAGCATAGAACTCTGTCTAATTCTGTCTTGCCCTAAACAGTATCATGGATGACAGCAAGTGAATTCCCACCCTGCCGGTGGCAGAGAGAAAGGAATGGGCTCAGACAGCAAAGCTGTATTTACAAAAGACATGGAGAGATCTGGGATATCACCTGATATGAAGCCTCATTTATCAGCTATCAACTGTGTCATCATCACTGAAGAAGGCTAATTCAGAACTGGAATTTCAGTAACTTGATTCTTAAAGGAAAAAGGGCAGCTTCAGGTAGAGATGGCAGTTGGACTACATGACTGTTTAAGGTCCCTTCCAACTGAACCATTTTCTTCTAAATTTATGATATGAGAGAAGATAAAACTTAAAAATTGAGCCCTGATTCATGGTGAGTGACACAGGCTCACCCAGGCACAGGACCCTACAGTCCCTGCTCAAGCTAGTTGAGCTCCTAGTCACAATGCAGACCTGTTGATTTCCCTTCACCCTTTACAAAATAAAATCATTACCTTCTCCTGGAGACCAGTTATAAATTCCCTGTGGGGTTCTCTTCAGAACGGTTATTCCTACCAAAGACAGGGATTTCCCCAGGGAAAATGAAATGACTGCATAGTAGGCAGAAGATGCTACACAGAGTTTTTAGCTAAAACACCTTCAGCAAGTTACTTTTGTAGTGAAAGCATACAGGACTTGCTTTGTAAATAGCCACCTGTTAAAATTGTAATGACATTAAAGTCACTACCAAGTTGCTACAAATAAACTATTCAAAGATTTGCTACCTACAAAGTAGTACCCACTTTATGATGGTTTTGCTTTAAGTGATTTTCTTTTTCCTTTCCTGTTCAGTGAACTTGAATCATTTTTAGAGAAGTGCAACGAAATGCATTAAACACAGGCCCTTCCTGGTTGGTTCTCCAGTTACAGAGGAAATAGTGCAGAACAGTAGAAGAGCTGAGCAAAACCCAAGCCCTCCAGGAATTCTCCCCTTCATTAATACTTGCAAAGAAGAGAAATACATTCTTCCCAGACTATATCCCTTATTTAGTGATGATTTTTGCTCCTCAAAGGATTGCTTTTAAAAATAGGGTATGTGCTATTTTTCCAAATACCTATGTACCTCAAGTGTCCCCCATGCAGCAACTTCTAAAAACTAAAACTGGATTCTGCTACCATTTTTATTTGAGGTTTTCATATAGGTTCTGATGCAGCAATACAAATTAGGTTTTCTCAATTTGTCAAGTGGCCAGATACTTTGAAAATGGCAACATCTGATTTTAAAGCTCACAAAACAAATCTCAGTTGAAAACACATCTATCAAAAGAACTTAAAGCTTTTAGAACATATTCAGCATAATTAAAACTGCCACTGCAGATCAGTTAGCCTACATGATTTTACGTGAAGTATGGCTTCCAGTTAACATCAGCATCTCCTGCCCCGTTCTATAAAATTTGTACATGCGAAAATGTGCACCCTTACCATAATGACAGTCAATTTGGGCAAAAACATGCATTAACCCTCAATTTATGGATTAGGAAATACAGGCTTTCCATATTAAGCCAGCCTTCATCTTTATATAGTGGAGGGTTACACATGAAAAACTAAAATTGCTTCAGCAAACAGTAGGAGCGGGAAGCTTAGCAAGTCTAGGACTCATGCAATAAAGATAGATTAATTTATATTTAATTCCTCCAAATGCAATTTAATTTTAAGTACTTTGGCTGTCTGTACATTCAATTTTTGTCATTATATAAAAAGCTTTATTCTACTCATTCATTAAAAAAGATGACGAAAACTTAGTTTTAATGGATAAGAGTAGCAGCAACAACATATAACTAGATGCTGAAACAGGATGCTTAACCACCACGGGTTAAATTGATCCTCACATATAATATAACTGAAGTAAGTAAGAGTTACACCAAAGGTGGCTTTTAGACATGAGCAGATCTAAACTAATCACTACATTTAGACAGGTTTCACTAAGAAAGCTGTGGCAGCACAGCCTTGGGATTTTAGCAGCCTCCAACTGAAGCAGTGCACAAGTACCATCTATTCTAATCAAACAGGCATCTTTCTCAAAATCTAACTGCTGCTTTTTCAGGGCACAGTGAGCTTTTCACGGCATCTATGTCAGCACAAGGTGCAGTTTGTGGAGAGCAAAGGCCACAGCAACAGCAGGAATAAGTGAGGAGCCCTTCCCATTACCTGCAGCCAGAGCAATGGCTATTGCCTGCTGGTTGGCAGCACACAGCACCTGGACACCCAGCGGGACACGGGGACAGCTCTGCCTCACGGCAGCACCCAGCACTGCCATGGCTGCGGTGACCTCCGGGCCCGGGCACACCGTGTACGGCACGTCGTGCATGTTCTCCACTATCAACCCATCCTGGGGAAAGAGTTATAAAGAAATATCATTGCACTGTGCAAAAGGGAGCTTAAAAACTTGGCTAGTTTACCATTATGCTATTGTGTATTAAGACACACAAGTGTAAAGGTCTTCCTTCAAAGGAAGGATTATCTACAGCAAGTTGTGTTGATGCATTTGATGCACACAACCACTTATAAAAGTGCTTTCATCAACAGCATGGTATTTGCAGGGAAATCATGAAGAGAAATAAATGTGATTTTAATTATACATTCATCAATTTGGGTTCCTTTGATCCATCCTAAAATGTGAACTATAGGCAAATGAGTTAAATCTTATACCTCATTAAAAATAGTGTAAAGTCAAACTTCAATTATCCACGGGGAATACAGGATATTGAGTATGTTCAGATAACAGAGGACTCTGAGATAATCAGGGCAATTTTCAATTCAATTACTGTCAGAACATAAGTGTTATTTTGGATAGATAAAGGAAATTTTTGTTTGACTATCACTGTGCCAAACACCATAATATTAGATATTGATATTTTTCCCATTCCATATTCAGAATCACTGGAAGGAAGATATTGCTATTTATTATCTATTACACCTCTCCATCCACATGGACATACTCTTAGCAATGGAGTGATGATAAAATACTCTGCTGATACAATTTGTACATTACCTGATACCATGTACTTTTCCAATTATTGTATAGGATATACCAAAAAGTTTTCAAAAGCTGCAGATCATATATAATTTTGTCATGGATTAATAACAAGAGTAAAAGTAGAGCCTTGAAACATATTCCATGCCTGATATTTTGTATTTCCAGTGAGAAGATGAAAAGAAACCAGGTATTTCTCACCAGCTTAATTCTAAAAAAGCAAAAAGTTTAATAGACAAACTAATTGTATATATAGCAAATAAATTCTGCTCTCTCTGGAGTTTTATCACACATCTTAATCCTTTAAAATGAGAGCTTTACCTTTCACAGATACTGTAACTGAACAAGAATAGAAGGAACATTTTTGGGGAAAAAATACAAGTAGAGATTAAACACAGCAGCCTGGTTATTAATAACAGAGAATCAGGAAGGCGAAACAAAGTTTCCTTTTTTAAAATCTTTATATGTAACACTTCTCTAATCTTTGTTGTAGTGTGGAAGCCCTTCTGGCAGTAAAAGATAAGACAGTATATAAAATGCAGTCAGCATTTAATGGCTGAATTGCAGGCTAAGGCACAGGCATCATAAATGAGCACCCAACACAGAGGGTGGGGAAAAGTGAGAAGGAAATAATCTGGTGGAGCAGCACGGTCAGTCCAAGCACACAACCTGCAAACATTCAATGCACCAGGGCACAGCTGCCTTTCCCAAACTACTTACAGCTGAGTACCTAAATACACAAAACACATGCTACCTAAAAAGCAAAGGGACACAGTCTGTTAATGGAAAAGGTGACCTGATATGATGACACTCCACATCAGACCTCTGCACTGTGTGGTGCCATTCACCAACATATTTTCCCTAATTCCACTCCAGGAAAACCTGAATTAGGTGAAGGAAGACCAGGTATGACAACCAACCAAAACATCTGTGCTTGACTTTGTTTCTGTGTCCAATTCAATATGTCCCATCCACACTTCTGTACCTGTGATGGGAGGTAGCCGTATGACAAAGATGACAGCCCACCCCTAAGAAAACCCACAGCATTTTCAGAAGTGGACAGGGGAAAAAAATACACTCATTTTTAGTTATTTTTTATGGATTGAGGTCAGGACTGCTCCAGCAAACCTGAACTGACCAAATGGTTTCATATCTGAGGCGCAGCTACTGAATCCTCTGTGGTACCAAGAGAAGGAGAAACTCTGTAGCCTCTTGCTCTCCCTACACATAAATACATTAGATCAGCCTAAGCAAGAATGCAAAGTTGGTCAGTAGTTGCACGTGGCAAAAGGACTAATGTAGAGCTATAATACTTTAACAAAACAAATTCAAAAAAATGCAATGAACCATCAAAACCAGGTAATTCCTTGAGGCCAAAAAGCCTGGAAGCCCTTGGCTTGGAAATGCTCTACTTGGCAGACCTCACCAAAATCTGGGTATCAGGGAAGCTCCAAGCTTCTCATAAAGGCCAGGAACCAGGATCTGCAAAACTGAATTCCCAGGCTTCCAGGCAGTCAAGAATCAACCTCAACAGGAAGAAAGGCAACTGGGAATAGGGCTTCAGATGCTCAGCTCCTCAAGAGCCATGCTAGTAGCAAAAAAAGAGCAAGAGAATGGGCTGGCAGAATTCCACAGAAATTCCACAGTAAAACTGAGCTTTTCATAACTTGCTACTACTTTGACAGTCCAGGATTTGCATAAAGCAAATTATTCCATTAGATACATTAATGCATTAATTCATTTAATAAATTATAAAAACCCCTAGCCATAGTACTACACATAAAAAGTGTCTGATTGAATTCCAGTTCAAAATGCAGGCATATGGGAGGATTACAACAGTTCTCTTTCCTACTTTAAATTTACTATATTCACTTTCCAGCAACTGCCTCTTCCTATGGCCTCAAGGTCCACAGTTACAGTGAATATTTTTGGTAGAACTTTAATAATGTGTTATTCTTTTAGTACCATCCGACTGTTCTTTTGCATATTATGCTTTGTTTAATTAAAAAAAGAACAACATACGTTCTGCAATACAGAAAGCTGAATTACAGATGCATTAAGTCAAAGCTTTCTTTCATATTTTATATAAAAATATAACACCACAGATTTCTGTGTTTACTGAACTGATATGTCTATGAAACAAACTTCAGTACTATCAGACAGCTAATTTAAATGGGGGAAAGAAAGCAGCTATGCTAAATTAAAGCTCTTGGAACCTAAGCTTATAGTTTAGAAGTCTACGGAAGCAGCTTCCGCATTATATCCTCCAAAGCAGAATTTATGTAGATAGTATGAGATAAAACTCTTGCAAGTACCTTCTGTGTTCCTTTTCCACTGAATATTAAGATAATTTAAGTGTTGCTTATATGTAATAGTCTTATTATAAGCAATTTTCAAACAATACATTTCCTTTTTACTTTGAATGACTTCTTAAGTGCTACACATGTGAAGTGCCCTTTGTATCACAGTTAGCTACTGAAAAATAGGTCATTTAAACAGCTCTCTAACTATATAGAAAAATAATTTCCATAGCTGTATTCCACTTACAGAAATAACCTCTTAAAACACTTCAGCCACACACACATTGCAGCAGAAAAGCCTCAAAAATAGTAATAACACTATAAACCACAACTGACGTAACAATCACACAAGTTTTAACTCAGCATATCCCTAACATAACTCTTTCCCAGGGCAACTTTAATCCCAGTGTTTCTCCCTAAAGGCTTTACCTGCAAACATGTGCACCCCAGTACAAACCTCTGCAAGCTCATCAACTCTACTGCTTTCTCCAGAGAGGAAACGAGGCTTCTACCATCCCTGCTGTTATACAGGCTCAGGTGGGTACCAACACAATTACAGCAATTATCCCCACCCCACTCATGTGCCCTTTATAAAGGAAATCAGGTGCCTTTGTAAAGCATTTAATTGCTGTTTGTAAGCACAGCCTTTTAGCAATTTCTTTAAAAACTCACCTCCAGAGCAGGAGATCGCTGCCTTAATAGAAGCAGCTGCTATCTCATGTTCTCCTGCACATGCCATAGGAGGTAGCTTAGGCAGGTCTGTCTGCTATTTTATTTTCCTGTAATACAGCTGAGATTTGAAACGTTAACCTCTGTAATCCAAGTGAAAGCTACCTACCTGTTTCTATGCAGAAATACTACTTTATTCTGTCTCTACTGTTACTAAATGCTAAGTGTTGGGAATTCCAGTTATCACTGTAGTTATAAGAGCAATAGGCTTAACACTCTTTTATTTTCTAAAAACATCGATGTAAAACATACACTAGCAACTGTTTTTAACGTCAGCTACTCCAGTAGCTACAGTTAGGAACAATAACTAACAGTCAAGTAGGAACTCGTGCTCTATTTTCTAGCTACAAAACGACTGTCAGCCAGGCTGTATGCAATGAATAAAAGTTAACCTGAGTATGTACATTTTGCCTCTTTCTTAAAGAAAAGCAGGTACAAATTGGAGAGATTATAATGCCTCATAGCCTGCTGCTTATAAAATCTTGTCTAGGGAATTTCATTGTTTAGCAACACACAAGTACAAAGCACATACATTTTGAGCACAGATGGCTTCCTAACTGAGCACTCACTTGTTTTCATTACTGTGCTCTAATATCACAAATCTTTCATATTTATTATGTGAAGCTGAGAATGTGCCAGACAAGTCACCTCGCTCTGAATACACCAGGATTTACTTCCAAGTGCAACACAGATGGAGTGAGCAAGACCATATACTTTATTTTTAAATGTTAACACCAATTCAAACAATTTGAGACAATATGTAAACATCTAAACAGCAGCAAATGGTTACGTATCTTCTCAAGGGCTACTGTAGGCAGCATTTGGGAACACTGTCAACACAAACATCCATGGGAAAAAAACCCTTTTTCTAGCTTTTCTTCCACAAGAAAAATGGACAGCTTAACAGTTCCTTTGGAATACTGGGCAAGAAACCCAAATATATTCCCATTACAGAAGCCGGATAGTTTGGCAGAGTGGTGATCTCTGTGCAAAAGATGGGAAGCTCCTGAAGCATCTGTCATAAAAACTTGCATTTCTATTAAAGTACCACAAAAAACTGAAGAATTGAAATACAGAAAGTGTTAGGCAACCATATTGGTATTTATGGAGGCTCTCCTGATTATCCCTGAGACTTATGGCCTCAGTAAAGGATTTGTTTGTTGTATTGCTCTAACACTGTTCTGTACAGACCTTTAGAGTGAGGACTGGAGTGGAAGCACACTGATGTTCTTGTGACTTCTACGGGAAAATGGACTAATTATAACCATAAGCCCTGAATTTGTTCAGGTGTGTAGACAAATAACTGCATTCACCTCATCTGTCTACTTGACAGGTAGGTTTAAAGATACATTCAAGTTCAGAGACTGCAATGCACTTGCAGAAAAGGTAAAACAGACTTGGAACTGCTGAATTTAGTACAACTGTTGAAAAGACAAAGTATAAAAGCCAAATTAAAACTTTGTGTTAGTACTGATTTTAAAGCTTGTCTCAAAGCTGCTCCAGCCTTGTGCATGCCAGCAGTGAAAGTAACTGCTTCTGTACCTTCCCTCAGCTTTGGGAATATTTGGTGTCTTCCCCCGGCTGCTGAAGGTTTCAGTGTGTAATCATCATGTAAGGAAAGGGGCAAACAGGCACCGGGGTGTGGAGCAATGCCTGTATGAGTTATAGATTACTTCTGCAAGCACTTCCTCTGGCACAGGAAGACAGAGATTCGTATTTGCTACTCTTCTGATGTAGATGGAATCACGTTACACCTCATGGTGATACTGCAACAACAAACTATAAAGGCACAGTACAGAATGCAGAGCTATTGCACACCTACTCTTCAACAGGCATGAAAAGGAAGAAAACTTCCTCGTTCTGTTCAACTTGCAGTTAGAGACTATTCTAACTGGGTGGATATCTCACATGTTCATCTGGTTCACAGGCACTGAAGCCCACCAGGCTAACATCATTTTACCCCAGTGCTGTTTATCCTTTCAATGATTCTGTTCTCAGCATTCTTTCCTAACTTAGCCTTACCAGTGCTCTGCCTGTAACCTACCTTGTGTGACTTGTCTTGCATTTTGACTTTGGTCTTCTATTCTTTCAACGAAACTCTTGTATTCAATTTTGTTCTGTCTGTAAAGTATTCTAGTTTATAGATTAAAAATGTTCCAACTGGCTTGTTAATAAAGTTTTTCTGAAAACAGCAGCTCAGAGCAGTGACTGCTTGTTCACTGAAGACATTTTCAAACCTTGGACATTAGTACACCACCAGAAAATGTTCATAATGCTGTGGGCAGGTCAAAGAAAAAGCACATCAACACCCCAAGACAAGGTGTAATGAAATGTTTAAAACATATCTGACCTTTCAAAAGGACATCCACCCTGTTAAAATCTACTGACCTATGAAGATTACTACACCACTTCAGGTCCAACAGCAATTCTGTCAGCAGTCTCCTCTTGCCTCTGGCTGAGACTGGCCTTTTGGGCCTGTTCTTCTAGACGTGCAAAGCAGGCATGTTTGCTGCCAGGGACCTGGAGAGAGGCTTAGCGAGGGCAGAAAAGGGCCTAAGCCTTTTTATTTTAGATCCTGAATGATCAGTGCTGTTTTGTTACAAACACAGGTGTGGGGTGATCCTGCACCCTCCAGGTTCCTGAGGTATGCATGCAGTGTATCAGCTGTGCACACAGCGCTCCTCCATGACCTCAGGAAACCAGAGTCTTGTACAGAGCTAAAAATACAGTTGCTTGTCAGACTGGATTGATGAAGCATTCTACAGCCAGAGACCTTGAATGCCAGCAACAGCCCATGTTTCAGGCCACTTTTTTTTTTTTAACTCCTTAAATTGACTTGATTCATCCAACTGAAACAACTTGAATTGTACAACTTGAATCTAAGCTTTTTCAATTGTTTTGGGTGCAGGTGATACTTATCTTAGAGGGTTTTTTTGTAATCTAGAAGGCCTATTTCCTATGTTGAAATAAAAGACATGGATTTAAGCATCTCCCTAAATGGTGCAGTTTACGATGCTTTGACGAATTACAGACTCAATTTAAAATTCTGGCTATGCAGAAGTGGCTTTGTGTCATGGCCGTCATGGGAAGAAGGAAACCAAAACTTACAACTCCAGCATCCTTGTAAGCTTCTGCCTCTTGACAAGCTTGATCAATGATCTGGGATAATGGAAGAGAACTTCTCGGCGTCCCTGCAAGAATAATGCTGCTTACCCCAGGGCATGTACAAACCAAACCCACGGACAGTAACAGCTTTGGGCAGGACATCCATGGGGATTGGCATACTGAAACAGGGACCTATAGGGCAAACCTGCTCAAAGGCTGCTCTATCTCCTTGTGACACGCCTTAGTGATGTCTCTTTCCTTAGCTGAACTTGGCAGAGCTGCTGTAACCATTCAGCTCCTAAATCTAATTCACAAACTTGAGGAATGTCTACTATAATCCCCTGTTGCACTAGGTCTGCTCTTAGCTCGCTATTCATGTACTTATAATTTATCCTGCATTAGTGATGCTCCAGACAATACAACCTAAGGGAAAGACCAACCTCTAGGTCAGCACAGAATACTTATGCTAAACAACAGGGAGTTTTAAACCAGTCAAAGCTATTCTTAATCTGCAAGGTTGCTTGTATCTGATCTTCATGCCAGGAATACACACGTATGGGTTTTGTTGGAGTTCGATGAATTTCCATTAAGAACAAAGTCTTTTCTGATGCTTGGGCTCATAAGGTCAGGCAGTGTGAGTCTGAAATGGGGAGTGAGCTGAGCCCCGGCAGCTTTGTTAGCTGGCCTGATTTCACAGCACGGGGAGAGCTGGCCATATTGCCTGGGAGCCGCTTCTGGGAAAACGTGGGGCACCCTGAGCTCTGAGCACTAGCCTGCCAAGGGGAAGGTGGGCTACCGTAATCAGCTCTGCTCACCCTGAGCCCCTGGAAAAGTGGACGAGGAGGCCAGGCTGGAACAGATCCTGCCTGTTGTCTGAGCTTCCCAGTGCCTCTAAGGGCATGGGAGAGCTCTGTCCAACCTCCATCCTCTCCCAACGTCCACTCGTACAATTCCCTAACCCTTGCTTCTTGGAACACAGAGCTCACCAAACCCAAACCCTTGTTTTCTCAGCCCAGGTCCCTATGTGGAACTGTTTCCCGCCTTTTTTACCTCTAAAACGGGGAGTGCCCAAACTTACGGCGCTTCACGAGGGACCCGTCGTTGCGGTGAAGGGACAGGCTTCCAGGGGGGCCACAGCCGGGCTAAGGGGAAGGCCGGCGACCCAGACCTGGTCCTGGTCCGGGTCCGGGTCCGGGTCCGGGTCCGGGTCCGGGTCCGGGTCC
>VZTD01000486.1:1807926-1841564 GCA_013397725.1 Rhagologus leucostigma
CCCGCAAGAGGAAAGCTGATGTGGCCACGGTGAGTGCGGGCCCGGCCCGGTGCCCGCGGGCCAGCGCCCGCCCCGCCGCCGGCCTGGGCCCCCGCGCCCTCGCCGCCTTTTGTTGGAGGTGCGGGGCCCACGCGGTGGGCCGGGGGCTGGGGGCTGCGCTCCTGAGGGACCAGGCGCGTGTCACAGAGTCAACAGCTGCTTGTCCCGCGGTTTGTACTCCGGAAATTATATGTCGCTTTTTGTAGTTCTTACAGGATCCTGATGAAGAAATTGCCAAAATGGAGATGACTAGAAAAAAGCAGCGTGAAAAACAGGTAATTGAATTGGCTTTTTTTGTAAATCTTATAATCTTACTTAATCCTGCTCTTATTTTGCAGTCCCTTGTTATTAATGTGAACGTGGTGAAACAGGTATGCTGCTGCCTCATGCCCCATAGCAGTGGGCAAGGGGAACTGTTGGCCCTGGTTGGTGATGGAATGTGCAAAACAATTCAGTTCGCATGTGTAGCTTTGGAGCCTTTGCAAGAGACAAGGTCTGTGTTGGTCTGAAACATTATGTTAACGCTGAGGTGTATTCAGCTGTCCTGGGTTTGCAAGGGTACGCCTGGCAGGCCTTTAGACCCATCCTGCATTGACTTCTCTAGAGAGCTGCAAAAGTACAGTCAGCTCCTTATGTACCTTGTACACATGCTCCTGTAGCCTGCTGGCCAAAGCACAAGACACTTGAGCATGCAGACAGAATCATCTCTTGAGGTGGTTCTCTTTGCAGTCATGTCTCTAGTTCTCTATCATCTGGGAGAGAGGAAAGCTTCCCCTTTTCTTCCAGCATCAGCTCCATTCCCATGGACGAGGATAATTATCAGACAGACTAAGTGAGGGGTTCCTGATTAGAACTTGGAAGTGTATGCTAGATGTTAATGGTATAGTAAAATAGGCTTTGTTTCTCTGCAGAACAAAGGAATAATTTCTGTAAAGTCACTCTATCTGTGGAAATTGGTCCTGCAGTGGATGTTGATAGTGACCATTGCCAGCTTTCTTAGCAAGACAGTTAGAATGAGCTGTGTTACAAAGTCAAGACTAGTTTTAGTGGTGTCCTCTGGTTCCCTTTGTGTGCTTTCCATGTTCTTGAGAAAGGAGATGCTTTTGGTATCTCTGTTGGGTGCTGTGTGGGTGTGTGGTATTGAAAGCATGATGCTTTTGTACCTTCAGATGCCCACTCTAAATGATACAGAGTTCTAGAATAGGTTCATTCCCCCCCTTTTTTCCCCTGAACACACACACACACCTGCTCAGTCACTGTCACTAAGACTTCAGCCTGTCACTGCACACGCAGGGTGATGCTGAAGTTGCAGAAGTCATGGTCAGGGTGTGCAGCCTGTCCTCATCTGGTAGGCGAGGCTGTGCATAATGTGGCACATCTAACCCAAAGTGGCAGCTGGAAGTTCTAAGACTGAAGTGCTACCATAACAGATGGGCATCATTGTTTGGAATGGCCTCTGCTTGTTGCAACTGCGTACACTAGTTATCAGTCAACATATTAAGCAGGGCTCAAATGGTGAGCATTTAATGAGGGGATCTCTCCTTCCCTTCTGTCTTTCTTTTGCACAGTATATTAAACTAATTTCTCACTTCTGACAAGGAAGAGCTGCCTGTCCTTCACTGCAGCTTTCTCCTTCACCAGAAGATTCATTCTGTTTAAACTGAGCAAGGCCTTCTTGTGCATGTTTATTGTATAATAACAAGGTATTGTTAGAATGTCTCAACAGGGACCCGGTTTTACTGTCTTCCAGAAAGACAGTGGAAGGAAACTTGAAATATCTTTTGCATATGTTGACCTTCAACTTTGAAAGAAGATAAAGACTTCCAATTTTGTCTTCTTGTTTGTGCTTTTGGCCTGGTAGCTGTTCAGTGTTACTTCAGGAATGATAGGTAAACTAAAACTTAGATAATTTAGGCAGTAGGCATCAAAAATCTTTACTTAGGAATTTTTCAAGTTAATCATAGGATGCTGGTGGAATTTGACCCTTTCATTCTAGCAACAGTAAATAATACTCTGTCTGTGTATCTTTCCCTACATAGAGGAGGTGTTTCTGTTGTGACAAAGTAGCCAGATTGTTCCAGATCTGGTTAAAAAAGCTAACATTTGGCTGCACAGCGGCAGCTCTTCAGTCTATGGTGTGACACAAGCTATTCTCTGATATAAATTGCCATGGACCACTAATGAGAATATGTTTACGGTTCCAGCAGCAGTATAGCAGGCTGGAATGATAGCCAGGGCGACAGTTACTCTGTGGAGACACGACAGTTCTAAAATGCAAGCAGCTATAAATCCACTGCAGCCTATACCACATGACTTCTACATTAAATAAATTGTTTACTGACACTAGTTTATCCACAAGGCAAAATATCATAGTCACATCCCACTTTATGGCATCTTCATAGTCAATTCATTAGTTTGCTTGTGTGGAACATAAGGCCCCAGTTCTTAATTAGGATGCCGTTACCCTTTATGTGATGAAAGGGTGGCTATATCATCGGGTCTGTGACAGCAGAATATTGCATAAATTCTGTGTTTGATTTTGGGGAACTGGCACTGCTGTAATTCTGCTAGCAATTCTCATACTAATTTTGGCTGCTTTCTGTGGATGAATACACTTCCAAGGCTCCGTGTAAAACAAAATTCATCTAACAAGATTAGAATAATCTGTGCAATTGTGATATGAATTATGTGGTGACCTCCATATAAAGTGGATAATTTAATCTAGAAGTTAGTTTCTCTAGATGAACCTAGCTGATGTTTTCACTGTAAAGGTGGAGTAAGCTCTCAGAAAGCAGTTTTGATCAGTTCCTCACTAGATGTTTTCCAGAATCTGATTTTAGCCTTGTCAAAGTGTTCCACCTAAGTATTTTGAAAATACCTTCCAAAAAGTTTCTTTGACTAACCTAGATAAACTTTTGAAGATTCAATTAAAAAAACAACAAACGAAGCCCACAAGAAAGGAGTGTAAACTATAGCCAGGTTGAGAACCTGACTTGGCTCTAATCTGAGTCAGGACAACATTTAGACTCTTATTTAAAAGAAGTAGAAGCTCCTATGCTATCCCAAGGGGATTAGAACAAGTTAATAATACAAGTTGATCTTTTTTCTCCTGTTTATTGAATCTGGAATTCCCTTCTGATGGCAAAGAAAAAGTCAGTACTTCAAAGTAATGCATCCTATGAGTGAAAAATGGCTAGAATTATAGGTCTTACTGTTTCTGATGAGCAAACTAAGGCTGTGGTCTCAGAATTGATAGCAGTGTCTCTGGTACAAGGTGCTGCTTTTAGGGTGACAAACATGCCTGTTCCCCTGCCATTGATTTCCATGCTGAAAAGCCTCTGATGATGCTGTTTGAATGCAGTTCTGTGTCATTCTCTTCCTCTCCTGCTGCACTCCTTGCCCTGGGTCTGTGGAAGCTCACTCTGGTGGCTCCTAGCTCACATTGAGGCGCACAAGTGTCTCAGCAGCTTGCATTATTAGGTGTTCCTTCTTCACTGAAGGCCCTGCCTGGCCTGTAACCAATAACCCCAGTGGTCACTACCTGCTCTGTTCTGTATCTGGCCTATATCCTAAAGGTTGTTCAAAAAGATGGATTTCTATGAATATTTGATGTATCAGTGAATGGTGACATGCTGCAGGAAACTGAGGCCTGGTAATGTTTGAGCTTTAAAAAGACCCCACATCTGAACTCCTGGGTTTTCTCAGTTTAAAGCTGTTATGGGCTTGGGTGCTTTAATGGACTTATCACCCACCTTCTGCCCTCTTGGTACCCCTTCTCCTGATGAGCCTTCTCATGTGCTTAGTTCAGTTTCTCCAGTCTGTCTTGTTCTAAGGTCTGAGATAGAGATCTGCATCTGATTAGTTGTTCCTGTATCTGGAGTATTACTGTGGGTGTCACCAGGCTTTCTTGCTGGGCTCCATGTAGATTTGAAGAGGTTGTTCTCCCCGCTGATTTTTTGCTTGCATGCTGCTTCAGCTCCTGTTTGTCTCAGAAGTAAGCCCAGGACTGTAGTTAGGCTGCACAGATTCTGGGTAACATCTGTAGCTTTCTGACAAGTCTGCACTTTCGGATTGGCTCTGTGCAAGCCCAAAGGAAGTTCTTCACGGTTTCCTCGTACCCTCCCCACCTTAAACTGTTTCTTTTTTCAGTGGTGGCTCCTATTTTCTTACAGTTACAGTGTGAGGTAATGCAGTTTCTTGATAGTGTTTCTTACTTTCAATTGAGTGTTGTGCTAAATTTGCTTCAAAGACTCAAGAGCCTGATTGAAATGTTCATTCCCTCAACCAAAATCTGTGCTGGTTATGGTGCTCCCTCCCCAGTAAGCTGCTTTCTTTTGAGGCTCTGCACCTTAGTTTCCTTCTTGTCTCTAGCTAAGCTATATACTTGTGGTGTTGCTCACATCTTTTCTCCAGTGTCTTAAGTAACATTATGAAGTAAAAAACTGTTTTCCCTTCTTCTCAAAACACCTAAGAGGCTCTTGACCTTTGATTTCTATTTCCTTACAGAAGATTTAGGGTGGTGAAATATCTTTAGTAGTTGTTGCATGTGGTGTGTAGGTGTCAGCTTTGTTTGAGAACTTTGTGAGCAAGTCTCTGTTCCATCAGAAGCTGCTGGTGTAGTAGGCACCTTTAAATAGATATTATATAATCCACTGCTTTTCTGTTTGCTGATTAACTGATAAGACACTTCTCCAAAGGCTGTTGGCAGCTGGGCTTGCTGTGCAGTTTGGAGAACAAAGTGTGACTAAAGTCTAGTTTTGAGGAAGGACAAAAATTAACTTCAAGCAATGCTGATGTGACATTTTCATTCAAACTTTCGGTTTGTAAAGAGTCTGTAATTTTTAAGATGAAGATACTATTCCCTCTTCTTGCCTCCTCCCCACTCATAGTAAATGCTGGCATGGCTGGGTATGTAGCTATGTTATATTTGCATGTAGAACTCCCAAGAAGAAAAAAGACTGATCTGTGTGTTAGTACCTCAAAGTGCAAAGCAGTCTTAGCTGTGAGAGAACTGACATGTGGTTCTTGTTTCATCGAGTCAGTGGTTTCTGTTTCTGAAACTGGTGCAGGAGGGAGCCATTTTGCTGGAACGTGATGTCATATGTAAGAAAGATGGCAAAAATCAGCTGTGGAAGCTTTTTTCAAAAGGCAGAGTTCCACACTGTTTTACTTGATAGTGCCTAATGATTCTTCTGAACTTGTTTTTAATTTTTTTTAGCACATTAGAAATCTTATTAGGGAGCTCTTTGCTTTTAGTGGTGCAGAACTGATCAATTTGCAGCAAGATGGCTGACTTCAGTGTTAACCAGAAATGCCAAATTTTAATTTACTTAGGCATGATGACACAGTGCTGGCTTTGTATTCTACTGCAAATCAAGGAGTATTTTCCCGGGGAACTGTGTGAAATGTACAAGATTCTGTTTAAGAGTTAGATGGTAGAAGAGTAAACCTAGACTTAAGTTCTGGTCCAAATAAAGGTTGAATGGATGTGACAGGCGAAGTTTTGGATATCTGATGTTTGCAGAGCGTGGCAGAATTCTGCATGTGAAATTATCAGCTTGATAGTTTAGTAGCAATTGCTTAACATGTACTTGCTGTATTCTGAAAACTGGGTTTTTATCTTAACTCTGCTAAATGGATGAGTACAAAATTCTACAAACTATTTTGCTGTGTTAGTTGTCTGGGATGCTTTGCATGAAAGCATGGTTTCAGGCATGTTAGCGCTACTTATTCCTTGCCAGAAATCCTGACCTCATATTTGGGTCTTTGAGTTCCATCTGCTTGTTATTTACCTGAGGGCAAGTGTATTTTTGGTAAAAATAAAATGCAAAATGAGAATTGGAGATTCTGACTTGGATGTCCTTCCATGAAACAGTTATGGTCCTTCAAAAGGAGAACAGGGTGAATGTTCTTCATCTTTAGTTCCAGACTTTCTCTACTGTGCAAATAAACAATGCTCCCTCTACTCAGCACAGGTGAGGCCACATCTGTAATGTTGTGTCCAGTTCTGGGCTCCCCAGTCAAAAAAGAAACTTGAGCATACAAGAAAGAGTCCAGAAAGGTCCATTAAGATAATTCAGGAACCAGAGCATCTTTCCTATAAGGAAAGGCTGAGGAAGCTGGGGCTGCTTAGAGTGGAGAAAAGGAGGTCTGTGGAGATTTGTATCAGTTGTTGTCTTGGGGTGGCTCTATCATGTGTATCCCCTATCATGCTCTATGCCCATTTGGGGTATAGAGCATAATAGGGGATACACAGGATAGAGTCACCCCAAGACAATTGTTTATAAATATTTGAAGGGAAGATGTAAAGAAGATGGAGCCAAGCTCTTCTTTGTGTGATGGGACAAGAGGAGATGAACACAAACTGAAGCACAAGAGGTTCCCTCTGAATATCGTGGAACGCTTTTTACTGTGAGGGTAGCCAAGCATGGCACAAGTTGCCCAAAGTAGTTGTGGAGTCTCCATCCTTGGGGATACTCAAAAGTCTTCTGGACATGATCCTGGGTAACTGGCTCTTGGTGGCCCTGTGTGAGCAGGGGGGTTGACAAAATGACCTAGAGGTGTCTTCCAGCCTCTACCATCCTGTGATTCTGTGCAGTTTAAAGAGATAAGACACTGGCAAGAAATCATGACAAAAGTTATGATTATTTTCTATCTATAACTAAAATGATTACTTAAAAATGCAGAGTGTAAAATCTCCTGTTTGATTTAATAGATGTCCTGGAATAACATCCATGAGAATGCCCACATGCTGATTCCTACTCCGGATAAAGATGACGATCCCGTTTGTGTCGATTACTCGCGCTTTATCCCTCTGAGCGTTGTTCCCACCAGAGCTACCCCACTGCCAGCTCTAGGGTAAGTGTGCTGGGCTGCTGCTGCTCTGCCTTCCTCTTGTCTCATGATCCAAGACTAAACATTGATCTCTCTTAGCTGGGCAAACAGGGACGATGTATGGAAAAACATGATAAACAAAGAAGAGACTTACGTGAGGGATAAATTCTACATGCAAAGGCACCCTCAGCTGCAGCCTAAAATGAGAGCCATCCTTCTAGACTGGCTAATGGAGGTAAGCTTTTCTGTGTTTGTGAGTGTTTCAAGTGTGCTTTTGTTGAAGTGCACTAATAACTGTCATGAGTGCACTTCAGGAGCACGTTTATCTCCAGATACTTGTCTTCATCTTAAATTTTGTCAGTGAATGGCACCAAACTTAAACAATATATGATGTAGTGAGCTGATGATTTGCAAACTGACAATATAGTCTGTTATTCATTTAGACTGATAGTGGGTAATAATCAATTTGTCCCTAACACACTTGTCCCCACACACTAAGCTTTTTAAGGTCACACTGCACACAAAGGCTGAACAAATAATTACAAAAGTCACTGTAAGAAAGGAGGTGTGGTAGCTCTGAGATCAGATCCCTCTCACAGCCCTTTTATCTGTTTTTGTCGTACAGAATGTGCTACAGCTCCTCTTGTGTTGGAGTCTTTTTTGCTGTTTGAATGACTTGGTGGCATAATCTCTATTCTTAATTTTAAAGTACTTGTGAGAATTTTCTCTTTTGAGGTGTTGGAATGATGCATCTTTGCAAAATATGAGGAACTGATGTTCTGACATTGTTGGAACATGTGCTTGCATTTCCTAAAAGAGTTTTCACTCTGATCTGGTTTTTTTCTTGGAAGTTACTGTAATGACAGTCATCCTGTGTCAAAGGAAACTGTTTAACTCCTGCTCTTAGTTAACGTGTTACTTCACAATAGCAGTGAAGTAGAAAGCTGATATAAATTTTATGTCTATGTCATGCTTTTTTTTTAATATGTATGTAGCATCTAGTTTTGACTCTTTCACACTGTTCTTGACCTTTGTAATCTGTTGTCTCTCCAGGTTTGTGAAGCCTACAAACTTCATAGAGAAACTTTTTATTTAGCACAGGATTTCTTTGATCGCTTCATGGCAACACAACAGGATGTTGTAAAAACCCTATTGCAGCTTATTGGTGTCACTTCTCTATTCATAGCAGCAAAGCTTGAGGTAAGTATCTCCAGCTTTACTTAAAAATAAGAATGTGAATGGTCACACAGCACACTTAGTGTATGCTGGATGCATTGTGGAAAGCTTTATGGAGTTAGCTGCTATGATTTTTTTCAGCTGGGAGACAGAAAAAAGATCCATCTTTTTTTCCAAAGTTCCTGTTTTTTTTAGAAGTGGGTAAAATTATCCTGTGATGTTAGCTAGTTTTCTCGTTAGAGAATTCAGTGCTAGAATAAAGCTAAAGGTTTAATTGCAGTTGCTAAATGAGTTTTTGGCTGGCTGCTATATAGAGAGACCACTTGTTGCAATTTCATTGCAATAGAGTAGCTACTGCATGATAGTCTGAGCTACATTTACTGGAACAATTTGAACTACTAAAATACACAGTGCTTTTTAAGTTCTTAGTCATTTAAGAGAGCTGCTGTTCAATCTGTTCTTAAGCAAGACATAAAGGCCTTTTCTTTAGGATGTTTAAAAAAAAATCTTGATGTCAGTTATGATACAGTCACAGTGGTGCTGTAGTCAAACAATGTAGGTTTGTACTGATCCATCCCAAGTGAAAGTTGAAGGCTATGATGAACAAGAAATCTGTGTTTATTAAAGGCAGAGAACACCAGGATTTAGAAAGGGGGTGTAGTTCCTTATCCCACCTCCCCTTTTTGTTTTGAAAGGCTGAAGCAGTGGTTGTTCTATTTCTTTTTTTTGGGTTAAAGTAACACATGAAACTTAGTTGCAACCTATTCCACAAATTAAATACTTGATCTCCTATCTTTCAGGAAATTTACCCACCAAAGTTGCACCAGTTTGCCTATGTTACAGATGGAGCCTGTACAGAGGATGAAATCATCAGTATGGAATTGATCATTATGAAGGTAATATTTAAAAGCTGAATTAGTTTTTAAAAATGTGCAGCGTAATCGGAGTACAAGCACAGCTCCTCAGTTAATCTTAGGTGCTAAGAGGCACAATTTCTCTTACTAATTAGAAAGCCGTTTTAGAAAGTGTTTTCTCAGGTAACAAGTAATCCAAAGCATCCACCAGTATGTGTATTAACAAAATTATTTGTTCCCTGACCATGTCAGCAGGAAGAGCTACAGGAGAGTATCTGATTTGCATGCTTCAAAGATGCCTTAATCAACTGGGATTAGAGCTTCTGATTCTTAAACCATCTTGCACAGTTCAAGTTAGGAACTTAACTTAAATTGGCACTGAAGTCTTGTGTATATCTGTTCTTTCAGGCTCTTAATTGGAATTTAAATCCACTGACAGTTGTATCGTGGCTAAACATTTACCTGCAAGTTGCATATTTAAATGAGCTTTATGAGGTAATGCTGCCACAATACCCACAGCAGATTTTTGTACAAATAACAGAGGTAAGACTGATTTCCGTCAAATGCTCTTTCACCTGGAAAAGTGTTTTTGTGTCAGGCTTACTAATCATCTATTGTCTTGTAGCTCTTGGATCTCTGTGTGCTGGATATTGGCTGCTTGGAATATACCTATGGAATACTTGCAGCTTCTGCTTTATATCACTTCTCTTCATCTGAGTTGATGCAGAAAGTTTCAGGTATTGGCATTTATAAACTTAAGTGTTGTGTGTTGACAAATGTTATGTCTTCATTCAGGCAGATCAGCATGTGTCTTGTGTTCCAGGTTACGAATTCTGTGAGATAGAGGAATGTGTGAAATGGATGGTCCCGTTTGCCATGGCTCTAAGGGAAGTAGGAAGCTCCAAACTCAAACACTTTAGTGGGATAGCTCCTGAAGATTTGCACAATATACAGACGCACATAAACAGCTTTGATTTGCTGGTAGGTGTGAGCAGAATGAAGACAAAAACCTGTCTGTAAAACCTCTGAAGTCTTGTTCCTTTGGTTAGAACATACAGTCAACTTAAGTGCAGTATTAACAGATTGAGACTGACTGTATTTAGATGATAAAAGGCATAAGGTTGTACTCTAGATCCAAAATTCTTGAGACAAAGACTTGTCTTGGGACTGACTTGCTCAGTATTTAGTTTAAAAAGGTAATTGTACCTTCAGCCTCTCATCTCAAACAGCATATAATTACCCTATAAATCAGAAGCATTTTTCTACTCTTAGGGATACTTCAAACACCATGTGTTAGACCTTTCTCTCTAGGAAATACCAGTAATACAGTCTTGTCTGATCAAGAAAAAATAAAGATTGATCACTTGAGACTGATCTTGTTGGACTTTTATGTGACAGTGGTCATGGACAAGCAGGGGAGCAAGAGTGGTTTTCAGTGTGAGAAACTTGCAGAGGATCAAAACCTTGTTCAACAAATTGTGGTTTAAGATATTTAGGTTACTGAATTGCAGGTAGAAGTTCTTCCTGTTCAGTTGTTTCTGCATTTTGCTTTCTTGAAGGTACAAGAGCGCTTGTGTTTTATGAATTAATGCTAATCATCAGATTCCAAAAACTAATACCCATCTCGTGGAGTTGTACTACAAGTAACTATTGTGTACTGTGTGATTCCTCAGTTACTGTTAGGAGGGTTAGATTGGAGATGCATTTCCAGATTAACAGTCTATCAGATTATAGAACACTGAGTGACATTGATCTGTTGCATAGACACACCAAAGTAAAGATTCCTTTTTCTTTTTTTATGCGCTTTTAGGACAGAGCTCAAGCAAAACAAGCCATATTGGCTGAGCAAAATAGGACTTCACCTTTCCCCACTGGTGTCCTTACACCACCACAAAGCAGTAAGAAACTGTCTTCTAGACTGCAATCAATATGACTTTAGAAACTGTTGATGGACAATTTTGCTGAAGTGCCTGTTCTGCTGGTTTTAGCTCCTGCTCCATTACAGAAATGCTGCCAGTGAAGTTCATAAGCTTTCATGGAATCTGAAAAGGAAACCTTGCTTTCATGTGACAGAAGTTTTTCTATTTGAAATAGTTTTATTGAATGTTAAAATATTTTAAAGAAATGGATCAAGTACACCAGCCACTTGAAAGAACACTGAAGTGTGCTCCAGATGCTGCTACGGAGGGTGATGCTTGATCAACTGTTCAGAAAAAGGGCTTGAAGTTTAGATGAGTTACTGTGCCTGTTTGTCCTTTGGGGAATCTGCAGATTTCTGTCCCTTGTTGACAAATGGGCAAAAAGTGCTGTGGAAGACAACATTTCAAAGCCTCTTTTTCGAATGGTTGGCTTACAACTTGATGCCTTTTAAAAAACTTTATTGTAAAAGCTGCTATGTCTCTGTGTATTCATTTTTAATAATAAAAATGCTGTCTAAGACAGCTGGTTTTATGTATATTTCTATATTTCTTTTAACTATGATCAGTTAAGATTTTTTCAGACTGTGACCATTAATAAGTGTGGGAGTTGGGGATGAATAGTGTAGTAATTATTGCTTTATTTATTTACCACTGTTGGCTTATCCACTGAAAACTCCTTTTTTTGGATACTAAGGTAATTTTGTCATGTTGGGCTACTTGGATTTCCTCTAGCCAGGTACAGGAGGCTAGGGAGGGGATAATAAACATGACAAGTATATGGGGAATCCTTCCGTAACACTCTCTGTAATGATTAGCTTACTGGGAAATTCTTGAATCAGGTTGTCTGGATTGTTACCCTTAGGGGATGGTTAGTGAGAGATGATCAGTAGGAAAAGTCTACCTCTTCTTAAGTAAACGTTTAAACATTGGGGTTTTGGAACAGTATTTGACAAATAACCATGTGTGCAGAGCTAAATTCTGGAGAGGTATGTGCCTTTTTACAGGAAAGTCTTTGACCTTTGCAATGTCTGGGAATCTCAGAGGTCCTAGTAGGACGTTTTCTGGAAACTCATGGTTCTAGAGAAGAGGGGAACACAGAGATAAATGGTTGCTTGTTTTGTGCATGTTTTTTGGTGCTTGCTTTGAAGGACTGTTCAATAACACTGAAAACATTTGTGAGACTACCAGGGTTCATCATGTCCTGCTGCAGATAACTTAAATGCTACAACACTTAATATTTCAGGAAGCTCCTAGTGTGTTGTTGGTTAGATTTTTTAAACAGTAGTTCCTGGCAAGGCTGCCTTTTATTATTTTTTTAAGTTATTCTGCCTTTTTCTTTTCCCTGACCCAATATTCTGATAAATGTTAAAGCTTTAATGTAATAAAAATGGCTATGGTTATCAATGGTAAGCAAGTTCTTTGGTGCTGCTGGCTTTTTTTCCTTGCAATGAATGGTTATGAGTTCTGTGTTAACAAAACAAGTGTAAATGTGAGCTGAATGCATTTGCTGGTGCCTGTTCAGAGAGGTTTTAATTTCTCAGAGAATTGCATGTCCTAGACAAAGGGGATGTAATATTTGCTGATTATTGAAGGATTTTCCAAGACACATTTTGGTGCTTTGTCCTTGAATTTAGAACACAAAATGGGTGTGGACAAGGGAAACTAATCCTCCTGAAAGGTAGTCTAGGCTTAATTCCTAAATCAGCAGGCAAGCTTCAGTACTGGTCCTTTTGGTGTTTATTTTCAGATCTAAGTCCCTTTCAGGTGTTTCACCAAAAAAACCTCACAATTACTTTTTTAAATTTTTAACTGGTGTCTTAAAAATGGGGATTGTATTTAACTGTTCAAGAAAATATCCTGTAGTAATATGGTAAATGCTTAACTTTCAGTTTAAGCTACATATTTAGCTATGGTGAATACCTATGCAAAAGTGAATGTAGGTGTTCCATGTGTTTTCTGGGCTGTGTGGGAAACCAGGATCGGAGATAGATATACCTATGAATGAAACTTGCTCAGACAACAGGCCTCTCTCCAAATTTGATCTGTGATTCAGATGGTAATCCTGTTAATTTTACAATTGTTTCTTTTCTGAAAGGTCAGCCTCCTTCGTTCTGGTGGAAAGCAGTCTGTTCAGAGCATGGAGATCGTGGCTTTGCAGCTCCCCAGGTAGGAATACAGTCATATCCCAGAGATGCAGCACTTCCCAGCTGGGGTGACTTACCTTGAGAGCTATTTTCTTGCTTTCTCATCTCTTATCTCATGTTTTATAAGAAGCTGTTTCTGGTTGTGTAGTGCAACACGTGGATACTGTGTCTGTCTGGTGCTGTCTTTCTAGGGGAGCTGGAAAAAAATTTGCATTGGTTGTCACGAGCTGAAAAAAACCTTTTTTAGGGAGCACCAGTGCAGATAATTTTAAGGAAGATAGTTATCCCTATAAAAAAAACAAGGAAAAAACCCACCTCCAAGAGGGAGTTTCCTCCCTATTTCTTTGCTTGTGGGTCCTATTCTCCTAAATTCTGATCCTGGCTCAATCTGGTGAGGGGAAGCAAGGGGGCAGTTCTGCCTGGCTAGGTAAGAGAAAAAGGTTTGGTATGTTTGGGCTGAAGTTTGTGCAACAAAGGTAAGCTAATGCCAAATATTGTGTTCCTGCAGGCTGTCTCTGACCCCAGATGTGTTACCCTGAGAGGTGGGGAGAGGCTCCAGGGCTGAACAGCCCCAGGGCAATGTGGGTGAGGCAGCACTGGGTAACCCTGAGAAAGCAATTTAGCTGTGCAGTGCTGCACACTCCTCAACTGGAAACTGTCTCTCTTTAATAGCTCCAGACCAGCATAAAGCATGCTGCAAAGTAAATTGAATGTGCAGTAACCCAGGTGGTGCATGATTATCTTCTCCTCCTGAAAGGTTTGTCATAACAATGTATCAAACCCTCACCTTGGTCTGAAAGCTGGGGGCATCAGAGAAACTGAACGACAGGAATGAATCCAGTGCTAATTTTGCATGACTGCTACTACAGAAGTGGAAGCTGGGGGTAGCTGTGGGTGTATTGAAGGCAATAGCCCCAAATGAGTGCGTGAGGCTGCAGCTGTGAGCTGGGGTGGGGAGGAACAGTGCTGGTGAGCAGAAAGGATGGAGGCATGAGAGTTGCCACTGAGTCAGCCAGATGCTCAGCTGTCATGAATGCTGTAGGTACCTCCAGAAATAGTTCTGCGTAGCTTGTCTGCCCTAAAGCAGGGGGGTGGTCTGTCTCTGGTTCTGTCTATTTCTGGGTCTCAGGTCAGCGTCTCCTCTTGGTTCTCAGGAATTACAGCATGAGGGGTTTATTACATCCCTGCTTGCACAAGGTGGAGGCAAGAGCCAGCCCTCATGGCCTGGCTCAGGGTTCTCTCCGTTCCTGGGTGCTGTTTCCTTCCCAGGGGGCTGGGTGGCTGGGACACTCTTCCTTTGCCCAGGCTGTCAGGTCAGACCTCAGTGCCAGTGTATGAGGTTCACAGCAGCATCCCCTCTTGGGGGGAAGTGTCAGGAACCTGAACTTTAGCTTGGGAGTTGCCAAAGGCTACAATGGGCTTTTTTCCAGACTTTACTGGCATAACACCTGCAAGGTGAAGCCTTATGGAACAGTTGGGGGGTCAGTGTGCGGTGCAGCGGGGGACTGGCGAGTGCGCAGGTTGACACTGGGTGCACCCGCTTCACCTCGCTTGTTGGCATGAACCTTCTGTTCTGGGAACTGCTGTCTCTAGGTATTTATCAACATGCGTTTAAACCATCAGGTTTTTCATACCCTCATCTTCCAAAACCCTCTTCCACAACTGACTCCCCTCAACAAAAGGGAGACACTGGCATATGCTGTGAAGTAACACAGGTTGTCTTTGTCTAGCCTTGAATTTGTTGGGGATTAAGAACAGCTCTGCCTTGCTGGCAAGGCCAGAGTCAGCTTGACCTGGGCTCTTGTAGTCTCTGTTCAGGTTTGGCATTTAAATAAGGGATGTAGCTCTGTCATGTGCTGCCTGTGGCAGGAAGCAGCAGGGCTCTTCCTCTTCTGGTCCTCCTGCCCTCGCCCCAGCCATGGGGTGGCCAGTCAAGGTGGAGGAATGGAGAGGTTTGGGGGGTTTGTTTTGAGGTTTTTTTGTCTGTGAGATGGCAGGAGATGGTAAGTATGTACGAATGTGAGAAGACTTTGATGTCCATTTCTTGTTACAGCAGTTTGTGAAACTCCTCTGCTTTGAAGTTAAAGCTACAGCAGAGCACCCACTTGGCTTGAGTTGATGAACAATTCATATTTTGATGATGATCCTGTGCTCTTTCAGCCACGCTATCTGCAAACCAGCTTTAAAGTACAAAACGTGTTTTTCCCAAGTTTTGAGTAGTCCACTATTACCATGACTTATACATAATCAAACATTTAACTAAGGCTGCAGAATATTGCAGTGCTATATGAGCTACCTCCTTGCAATCTCTTGAAATAATAAGTTTATGCTAAGCACAAAGGGTAGGTTTGTATAAGAAGTTTTTTATTTCTGTTTAAGGTGAATTTCACGTTATAAAAAGAAAGGAAATATTCTTTGTAGGCTGAATAAAACCAGGAATTTCAAAACCCTGCACACTGGCATGTTTGAGGGCAAGTTAAATCAGATGGCTATCAAGGAAGGAAGGAGAACCTTTCTGATCCCAGGGGCTTTGGTCCTACAGAAGCTGGCAATTCAGGGGAGCAGACTGTCTACTGGAACTGCAAATCTACTTGAAAACTGGGTTTGTTTTACCAAGCCAAACATATTCTTATGTAACTCATACAGTAAGAAAGCAAATATGTTTTTATAATGCACCGATTTTTGATGTTTCAGCATGATGGCAATAATATTCAAGGAGGAAAAATATGAAATCCAAACTGTTTGCCTCAGGATACGTGTTTGCCTGGGATATGAGGAAAAATGATGTGCAGAGCTTCTCCCACCTGGTGCCTGTTCTGTCAGATGTGCCCCAGCCCCTGCTCCTGGGATGTGGTCTCTGAGAGGAAAAGATTTCCTTTATCAGCATGTGCTCCTGTGCTCTGAGTCTCAAATGTTAACTTCAGCCTTGGCTTGGCTAAAGAAGTAAGAGTTTGGTTGCTTTCTTAAACTCCCATGAGCATTGGAAAGAGGAGGAGTTACTTTGTTTATGGCAGTGTTTGTGCAGGGGAAATGCTTCTGTAAATCTAAATGCACTTAATGTCTTTCTGGCAATATTACAGTTGGTCACTCTTCATTTAAAAATCAGTATTTGGCCACATATGTTATACTTTCATACTATAAAGGCAACATCAAAGGATCAAATGTTTGGGTTTCTCACAATCTGTATACAGTGGCATTCCTTGAAAATGAACTGATAATGGGTTTAGTCAAGAGCTAAACAATTTTTCTGACAGAGAAAAGCAACAAGCTTTAGGTTGTTTCTTCCTTTGGACGGCAGATTCTTTTATTTTCAGTAGGGTCAGGAGCCCAAAGTAACTTAGGTACAGATGTGAGTTTCCAGAAAGAAGGTGTTGATGACACAAAGATGTGAAGTCCACTAAAGCTGACGGGGTGAGACTGGCTGGTCTGCATGAGCAGGGAGCAGACACTGCTCTGGATCTAGCACTGTTGCTTTTTTCTTAAATATGGATGGAAGAGGCCTCACATACAACTGAAAATCAGTGGCTTGGCTGGAAAGAAGAGAGTAAAAATGTAATGAAACTGTGTAGGAATGTGTTTGGGCTCCCCCCAAGGCAAAAGAAGTAGGGACAGCTGTGATTTGCTCAGGTTATCGTGTTCAGACTCCAGTTACACAAACTTACCTATGGAGTGCTCTGCGTGCGACCAGGATAAATGGTGTGAACATTCTTGGATTGAATCCCAGAGCAGCAACATCAGATGGAAAAGGGTAATACGGTGCTTTATTTTGCAGTTCTGTGCAAGGTGTTCGGGTTTTTTTGAGGGAGGGCACTCTACCAGGACATCAGCCTCTGCAGCTCAGCACCTCAGCCCAGTTTTTCTACGTGTTAAGAGTTACTGACCATGACAAGAGTTAAAAGATAACCTTTATCTTTCCACCATTATCCATCTTCCAGTTCTTACCGGATGCCAGTGGCACATTTGGACTGTACAGCTCACAGTGAGGTTTGATTGTTACACTTGGGTTTAAGATCAGTCTGAGAATAAACAAGTTGCTTTCTCACCTCAGCCAGACCTGCCAAATGCTGCTGTCTGATGTGGGTAAAGCTGATGTTTCTGGGCTCGCAGGAGGCACCCCTCTTACCTCTGCCTGAATGATGATGATGATGATGTTATTTGAGCACAGGAGAGGGCAGGTGAAAACCTTCTTACATCTGATAGGTAAGTCTGGTTGTCAACCTTGTGAGAGCGGAGAAAAATGTTTTAGTTTTGGCCAAAATCTTGCAGAATGAAGAATGCGCTGAGGAAAGGTTAGCTGCTCCTGCGTGGTGTTATTAGTATTCTGGGCTTCAGTCAGGAGATTAATAATAGCCACAGACAGTGTCTCTTCATATTAAAGTGTCTTCACATGAGTAGTTTGGGTGAGTGCAAAAGGACTGCAAGGCACAAGCAAGCTGTCTTGTCTCGCCCCAACTGACAATGAGTCAACACTTTAATATAAAGAACAGACAGTTGGTAACAGTCATTAACATAACAAAGTGCCCTATAGATCAATCCAAATTCATCTGACTGTTTTTAAGCAAATGTTTTCCCCTGAGAAGTGGCAACGGAACAATTTGTTGAATGTTTTGCTGCCTGGGCCACCCTGTTCTGCTGGGAGTGGGAGAGGTGCTGCTGTGGGATGGCTGGTGTAGAAACGCCTTAATAGGGGGTGGTATTTGCTTGCAGTGACAGTATACTGAGTTGGGTTTTTTTAGCCTGTTTTTCTACCAAAACTGATCTCATGGGGGTTTTTTGTGGTTCCCCTTCCCACTTCCTCCATTGAACAACTTAAAGAAGATCTGTTAATGCAGGTAAGAAGAAAAAGGAGTCAGACAAGCTTCTGATCATCTGTGTGAAGGAGGACCACAGGCTCAGCCACCTTGCTCTGCTTGGCCACAGCCGGGATGAGTGATGGTGGAGGCTCTGTGCTGGCAGGATGAAAGATGGCAAGAGCAGAAGAAGGAATTGGGGCTGTAGCACTGGCAGTTGTGATGCGCACCTGGCACTGAAGGAGGATGAGCAGAGGCTAAGAGGAGCCCCAAGGAGGGAGGAAATGCCGTACACAAAAGCAGGTCTGTTACTGGTCCTCGTGGAGAAATTTGCGTGACTTCCTTGCGTATCATTGTGCTGGGAGGATGCAGGGAATGCACTGGTTCAACACACCAGGAAGCCGTCGTGCATCTGCCCAGAGCAACCTGGGGCTGTTGTTGCTGTAACTCCCATGAGTTTTTGGACTATGGTAGGACTCCAGGTTTCTCCTGCCGCTTCCAAGGGCTGTCTGCCAGTGGCAAGTGGTCTGGGGGTGCTGACAGCTGCAGCGGGTTTGGATCCTGCTGCTGCTGCCCATTGGACTTCCTCCCCAGCTGCCTGCCTAAACAGAGACCACCTTTCCAGGGACTGCTGTCACAGAAAGGGTTGGCTCCGGAGATGTAAACTGTGGGAGTCTGGGGCACTCTGCGCTGGCTGAGTGGCACCACGGGTGGAGATACCACAGCAACCCAGGCAGCGAGAGAAATCACTTCCCTGCTAGAACTGCATACCTGACTTGCTGAGTGCCTACGGACGGGTGGGCACCTCGAGGGCAGCTGCAGGCAGGAGCCATGGCTGGGCTTGGGATGGCTGGGTGTGCTTTGGGGCCTGTTGCTCACCTGCACGAGAGAGAAATCCCAGATTCTCCCCAGCTGTTGTGTCAGAGGGGAGCCGCAGGGACAATTCCAGTTCCGCCTCTGCCACCATGGCAGGGTGGCCGTGCGCGCTGGGCGGTCATTCCTGGGGGTGCATGAATGTCCCTTTGTGCGGGGCCGCGCTCCTTGGCGGCTGCGGAGAGCGGGCTGGGAGGTGCCCGTGTGGGACCCGGCTGGCAGAGGGGCCGTGGGGCTGGCGGGAGCAGCTCAGCGGCCCCACGCTCATCGACTTAATTGGGGCTGCGCCGCGGGGCTGGAGGAACGCGGGACGGCCGCGATTCTCACGGCGCGGGGAGGCTCCCGGCCGGCCAAATCATTAACGTCAATTAAGTACAGAATGTGTAGATTACTGACATGTTATTGTTAGGGCTCTAAAGGAAATATAATTAATAAAACTCCCCTCCCCACCAAGAGGCAGCCCTTTGTGCTCCCTGCCGGCAACGTCTATCTCCTCCCGCAGCCCCACGCTCCCTTCAGCAGCCTCGGACAGCGTTAACATTTGAATTAACATAAAATCACTTTCTGAAATCTGTTAACATTTATAATGTTGCTGTACTTTGCCTGAGCATTGCATTTTTTTCTGTCAGTTTGAGCTCGGTGAGGGGTTTCTTTTTTTTTTTCAAGTGATACCAAACACAGACCCATTATGCCGCAAAAAATCTCATATTTGTTTAATGATTTCCCATTGGTATCTTTGTTGCTATGAACCCAAAGCATTAAATAGAAGCCAGCACGTTAATGCCGTGTTGTTCTACATAATAAATTTGAATATTCCCCAATGAATATTTTTAACAGGAATTTTCTGAATAAAATGCATATGTGCTAGGGTATTAGTAATTACTTAAAATCAGGTTTTGACATTTAATGTTGACATCTAAAATATTTCCTTTAATTTTTGGTTGCTTCTGCAAACAGAAATGATGGCATTCGTCCTAAGGAAGGCTGGGTGGACAAATAACACTTTTACTCACAATGAAATGAAAAGCAATAAAGAAAATGTGTTAAATGTCAACAGTAAAGCATATCTTCTCTCCACGTATTATGAGGAGAATATACCCCAAAATATGCATACACACAAAAAAATCCTTCAAGTGGCTTAATATGTTTGAATATTAATGGTTTGAGTGTTAATCCATTGCAATGGCTCCATTTTTTTCAAAATTGGCTACTTAAATACATTATTACCTCCATAAATTCTCTATGGTCACTGTGGTAGCCATAGCATGAAAAATAATCATCATAAATCTGAATTTACAAAATATCTCCCAAAATTGCACAGTTTTGCTGAGAGAAACGGAAGATGAAGTGTGTATTATTTAACTCGATGTATTTTGTCCTTGCAGGAGTTGCTTGTCTAAAAAACCAGCGGATGGAGTCTGTTGGAGGACATGAGGGTCTGGCAGCAGCCTGAGAAACCAGCTCGGGTGTGTAAGCGAGGGAAGACTGACAGCCTTTACCACGTGAGATGTGGTCTGGAAACCTCTGCTAAGGAAGCTGGTGGACGCTGCAGCACCTGCCTCTGCAGAGAGCAGCTTTGCTGGGCCCCCAGGTGAGTCAGGGCAGGGTCCCGTGCCTCTGGCAGAAGGGATTTGGCCAGGAGTGGTCAGAGGGCTTGTGCCACCGCTGCCTCTTTCTGCTGGGTGGTGCAAAGCCACACGTGCTCCGATATCAGCGCACGCAGCTGGTATTTTTCAGTGTCAGCAGCTCTGCGTGGAGCTGCAGGGCAGCCCCCGAGCACATCCTGGGGGTGCAGCGAGGCGGGCTGGGCCACGGCAGCTGCCCGGCACCGCGGGATGGCTCCGGCGCTGCCGGAGAGGCGCTGGGTGGGCCGAGGGGACAAGGGGTGTCGTGCCCTCCGCTCCCAGCACAGCATGTGTTCAGCACTGTGACACGTGTCCAAAGGCAGGCTATGATGTGTCAGAGCATCTCTGTGGGCGCTCAGGGGAAGGAGAGGCCGGGGCAGAGCCTGCGCCAGGTTTGTGCATTTCCATCGGCTGGGAAAGCCCTTAGCTCTCCTTTTAGATTTTAAACTGTGTTTTTGTTAAAACAACTGTGAGGAAAACCATGAAGCACCTCCACACTTTTGCATCTTTGAGTGGGTCTTGTTACACGTGTTTGTCCCTGAAGGTCCTGGGGTTGTTATTTGTGGTCAGCAGTTGCTGGGATGTTCCTTGCACGGAGCTGGCTATTCCACAGCAGAGTGGAAAAGCAGAGGGAGAGGAGAGGATGCTGGGGTTTCTCAGTTCTGCCCTTGAGGCTCTGCAGTGACAGAAGGAGGGTTGTGATCAGGGTCTTTGCAAAAAGTAGTGGCCAGCAGGATGTGCAGGAGAATCATGGGCGTCACTTGTGCCCCAGAAAGTGGCATTGAGGGGGTTACATGGTAACAGCAGTAATTTTTAAAGGAATTGGGGAAGACTGCTCCACCTCTGACTTTCTTCATTGCCAAGATATCTACTCCTCATTTTTAGCTTGTGTCCCTCAAGACTTCTCTCACCCACACCTCAGGATCCTTGTGCAGGATGTGGGGATGTTACCTGCTTTTGGATTTCTTTGGCTGCATTGTCACTCAGCTAATAGTGGTCAACAAAAGTGGACCTTGGTGAACCAAAATTTGCAAAGGCTGGAGAAATACTGACCCATGTCAATCAATGAGAAGTTTTGCTGTTACTCTTCTCTTTCGCCTGAGCTCTTGCAGCTGGAGTAACCCGTGCACGCTGTCTCAGATAATGTATCCAGGTTGTTCAGCCACACATGTGGTACAAGGACAGCGAAAGAAACCAAAGGCCCCTTGAGTCCTTACCAAGCCCTGAGAAAGAGGACATTGCAGCAGCTTGTGAAGGAATGTGCCCAGGAGGCAAGTACAGCATGGACACCCTCATTCACAGGGGGCAGAGTCCAGACAGACCCGTGTATGCAGGGACTGATCCTTGCCTAGCTCAGAGGCATCTCTATAGGTTTAGGAATATAGCAATGGGATTGGCTTTGCTGCTAAACCCTCAAAAAGCTGAGCACCCTGTGAATTACAGCCTCTCCTTTCATATCTGCAGCTGAGTTTGACATATGTAGCTGCAGCTGGCCCTACCTCTACAGTTTTATTTGATAAATCTGATTGATGAGGGTTTTTTAATTCCTCTCAATCTATTTAAATTAAAGAAAAAAGGAGAGAGAGAGAAGCTGAAAAGTGCTGTAATTGCGAGTGAGCACAAGAGAAACCTACAGCCAGCAGGCATGCTTCAAAGGGAATGGGGCCAGCCAGAACCCTTTCATTGCTGGCTGGTGAGGGCTTCAAATGTGCCCGCAAGGTAGCTGTGTTTTAATTTTGATCCATACCAAAAGAGCTTAATTGGAGGCTACTGGGGGGTTGATGTATGTGGCCTCCTCAGTTTGATGAGCAGAGGCTGTTGCTGGAGCAGAGGCTGGAGGCGGTCCCTGGCGTGGCAGGGTGGCTGTCCTGGCCACCAGGAGCTCGCTGCCAGGCTCCCGTGTGCAGGTGGGCACAGCCCTGCCTCCTCTCCTGCCCGCGGAGCTCTGCTGTGTCTGCTCAGTGACAAGGAAAGGTTTGCTCCTCAAGGAGAGAGGGACCTGCTTGGTGCACGTAAAGCCCCGATGCTGCAGAGCAGCCTGGCTGTGCCAGTGGTGTGGGGAGCCCACCTCTCTCGAGTCCTGGGGCCCCCAGAGCACCTGATGTGTGCTCTGACCTTCCTGGGCAGCAGGAGGAGCACGGCTCCCCTAAGCACTGGCGCCTGAGTATCTGCTCTGTGCTCTTGTGTCCACTGTCAGTGATGGGGCCGCTGTCTGGGCTCCTGGGCGTGCCTGGCCAGCTGCCTGCACACCCTCCTGCTGCCTGGCTGCATCAGCCCCTTCCCATCCCGTCCCTCTGTGCCCGAGGAATGGGGCACGGAGAGCAGCAGCCTTCCCCAGCATGCTCCCTGGTGTCACTGGAAATTAAGCAACTAATTTTCATTAGTGCCAATGCACCTTGCACTTGACTCTAAACTACCAATTAAAGTTATCGATTCTGATCAGCAAAGGTACTAAATTCCTGCTGGAACTGGAAAAGCAGGTACTAAATGTACAGAGACAATCTGTTTAATGCAGCCACGGATTAAAGCAACTCATTCATCATCTTTGTATCTTTACAAACACTAATCCCGGGGATGTGTGTCTGGACACACTCCTGTGTGTTTGGAGTCCTCTCGTTTCACCTGACTGGGACAGGTTTGAGCTGCGAATCTCCAGCTGCTGCCCCTAACAGCTCCTCAGAAACAGGTTGATATTTTTTGGTTCAGCTGATTCATTCTACAGGATGATTAATTATTGTGTAAAGACAATTTTGTGTTTATTGGTTTGGGACATGAGAATTTATCCCTATTTCCTGATCCTGCAAACACAGGCAGTAGCAAAGGGTTACTCTTTTTCACTGACTTCTGCTGTGGATTCTCATGTTGCATTTCTCAGCCTGCTCACTGAATTTGGTCCTTAGCTTGGATTCCACAAGGCATCAGTCCATATATCTGTGCTCTGGAGAAGGTATTTAACATTTTTATGTTCTAATTGCATCTGACTGAAGGTTGCATCCAAACAGTCATCGATTGTTAGGATAATTTGTCCTGGAATACACAAAAAAAGATGCTTCATCCTCTGTTATTTGGTCTGAGCTGATTCTGGAGGCAGGACCATCAGCATTCCTGTGCAGCAGGAGTGACCTGTGTCTGCCCGATGCATAGCAGCAGTTTAAAAAGCTAATAGTGTGTTCAAGCTAAGAGTGAGGGAGAATATGAAAGAATATTAGAATTGTGCGTAACAGAAATTTCTATAATTAAAAATGGAATTCTCTGGCATTGGAGCAGAAATAGCAATTTTCTACCCAGTGAAGCTCCAAATTATTTTAAAGGGAATTAGATGTATTGTCCTGGACGGTGATCACTCTGAAAGATTTTTTGATGCCAAACTGTCTTTGAATATTGGAAAGAGCAAACTGTGTTGCCTCACTTGCTTCTAGCTTGGAAGTGAAATCATCACAGTCAGAAGTATCGTGGCTTTTGGATTTGTTGCACAGTTCTGTTCTCTCTGAAGAACTGTCACATGATTATAGCATGGGAAGTACCTTCTATTGTGTATTTTCACACAGTTTTTTTGCTGTGTTTGGGACAAGATGAATGTCGGCTTTGTATGCAGTTGCATCCCAAGAAGCTGCTTTTATGAATTAGTAGTTAGAAGGTGCAGGAGGTTCCATGTACAGGCCAGAGAGCTCTGTGTGAGCAGGGACCTGCAGAGTGGGCTGTGGTACCGGAGTGTCCAGAGCCTTGTGGCCCAGATGTGCCATCCCACAGCCCCTGCAATGCAGTGCAAAACTGAGCAACCCCTTTATTTCTCTTGGGGGTTTTTTGTTTGGGTTTTTTTTTTCATGAGTTTGGTTTTTTCCCCCTTTCCATATGTTCAGAATTGGTTCATGTTCTAATCAACCATCTCAGCACAACTCCCAGTACCATTCTGGATTTTTTTTGGCTCTCCCAAAAATGATTTTCCACATACTACAAAGCTGCCTAGATTGGCTCTGGAGGTACTGGTAATGAAATATTTGGGATGTGTTTGAGCACTGTCACTAGGTTGCCCTCTAGTTTTATTTCCACTGCAGTTCACTCAAGGCAGTTGCCATCTAGCCCAGGTTTGTCCGAGCAGTGCTCCTGTGTGCTTTCCAGGCTGGGAGCCTCGTGGTCTCACATCAAGTACCAGCCCTAGGGTAAGCTGTGTTCGTGTGACTCATTTTACTGAGTGTTTGTCCCGTGAGTGTTTGCTCACATGAGAAAATAGCCTGCAGGCTGGCTCTAGCCCAGTCCCATTGGTTCAGGGTGCTGGTTTGGGAAAGGTGGTGGAGGGATGGGCTCCTCTGGCTCAGCTTGGCCGTGGTGTGTTGGGTGTAAATCATAGGAAAGCGATGGCTGTTTGCCTCCATTAGCTCTGATACAAATATTGCTGCTCTGCCCTCGGTGTGACAGCCAGTGTTTCCTGCTCAGCAGCAGTGCCAGGCCCCGACAGCCTGTCCCAGTGCAGGGAATGCCTGACCCGGCCTCCGACCCGCTGCTGTGGAGAAAAAGGCTCAGTCTGTGCTTAGTGTACTGGGTGGGCACCCAGGGGAGCCTCTGCGATTCCCAGTTCTGCCACTAACTTCTACTGTGACCTGGCATAAATCATTCAATCTCTCTTTCTGCAGCAGCTCTCCCTTGGGGAGAGAGGTGGGAGCAGCAACAACAGGCTCCTTTGTATTGTCTGCTTTAGGACTGCATTTCTAATAAAGTGTGGCACCAGATATCTACTTAAAGGGTTGCCTTCTGAAAAGAGGTCTGTTTTTACTTGCCAACGAAGACTTAAACGCACACCTGACCAGGGCTTTTACCTGTGTTGGGGTACTAGGACTTGGCTGTGATGCAGCTGGTGATAACACTCTTTGCTGCTGGTCCTGCCACCTCTCCCCTCGCTGGCTGTGCCCTTCTTCTCTCAAGGAAACTCTCCAGCTGTCCCCTGATGTCTGTGTTAAAGCAAGAGCCAGCCAAACGCTGCCCTACCTAGCAGCATGGGGAGGTCAGGCGAGGGAACATATTTTACTTGCAGAGCTGACATAATTGTTTAAAGCAAACAGACAGCTCAACATTTTTGCTAACTTACAAAATCTGGCATCTCGGGAGAACGTGTTCGGACTCAGCAAAGCCATTTTCACAGGCAAAGCATTGTCATTAATCTGCATGTTTGGCATTGCTGCTGGAGAGCCTCCTTTTTGCTCTGAACGAGATGTATATTCATGGACTGAAAGTTGCCTGGTTTTGTTTCTGTGCCGGCCACGTGGGTTTGCTGGGCTGGGATGTCCACGAGCAGGCACTCGGCTCTCCCAGCTGCACCAGCACAAAAGCTCTGGTCACTGCTGCTGGATTGTCAAGCAAAGTGTGAGCTGTGATTGTATTGAGGCCAATGCAATCATATCACCTGCCAGTCTGGGGAAAAATAGGGTCTAAATAAGATGACGAGTGAATGATGTGGTCAGAATTAAAAGGATAAACAGCATCTTTCCCTTAATGAGCTCTGTTTAACATGTGAGAAGCCCCACACATGCTTTATCTGTATTCTGACCAGCGAGGAGCCTTGCCCAGACTTCATACAACAATTCATCACGGCCGATTTGTGCAAGGCATATTTGAGATGTAAGATGTGTGACTCAACCTCTTTTATTCCCTCATTAATTTTCTATTCTGCCTGAAATGGGTTCTTAGAGTGCTCATCACCAGGGTTTAAGCTGGCGAAAATGGGGCTTTGGGATTTCTGCTCTTATTTTTGTCACCGTGGTTGGATAAAGGGGCAGATGTACAAACACCTGGGCTGGGCAGGCTGGGTGTCCTGTGCCACCAGCACCCGCTCCCACCTGCGACTGCTCCCAGGCATGGGCAAGTCTGAGAACAAGGCTGATAATTGCTGTTATCATTGACAGTCTTTCCAAGAAATTGGTGGCTGAACAAAAGGAGTTTGAAGGTTTTAGCTCATGTTGATATTTTTGAAGGCTTCACCTGCAAGTGCTTGAAGATCTGGGACTTTTGGTGAACTTTGTGTGTACATCTGTGTATCTCCTGCAGATTTGCTCTCCTGCTCCAGTTCTTCTCTCCCTTTCAGCACTCCTGCATGTGCTTCTCACTGTGTCTTTGTGCTGCACGCTTTATATGTCTTGTTGCTGTGATGTGTATTAACTTCTCAGATTCCCGAGGGCCCCAGAAGATGAATGGCTTTATCTATAGGATTCCAGTAATAATCCATTTGTGTATGAAACCTGCTCCTCAGTATTAGTGCATCGCAGAGGGCTGGCATTATCTGATAGCTGCACAGGAGGCTGCGGGCAGCAAGTGTGTTCTGAGCTGCACCTCGGGCTCTCCGATAACTCCTGACAAGTCACTTAAATCCTCTCTACTGCACTGGATCCAGAGGCAGGCATGGCTCAGCTCCACAGATCCCTGGGGTGCTGCAGGCTTCCTGAGCTAATTAACACCTGTGAAACACCTCTGCCTCCGGGAAAGGGCAGCTGGTGAGTGCTGCACTCACAGCACTGAATTCAGGCACCTTCCTGGGAGGTGTGTGGTGGTGTCGGAGGGCTTGGTGACACCAAGTGTGCTCTGTGGGGGTGTTAGAGAAAACCCAGGCTTCTGCAAATGCCCACCTCTGATGGAATTGGGCTTCTCCAGTCATTTCAGGTAGTGCCTGTAGCAGCATGGCAGCTCACCCCGGTGTGCAGGGGTATTGTCCACTGGTTCCAGATTTAATTTCAGTCTAGGCAAAAAAATGTCGCCTGTGCCAATCAAGAAGCACAAAGCACAAAGTAAGCGCAGTTCAAAAACTGCATTACCCTTATCTATTAGTAATGATCAATTAGCATGAAGGTCAATGGGCAGCCTGGAAATGAGTCAGATAAGAAGGGCAGAAGGAGGATTTGAATGGAGAGGAAATTTTTGATTCATATTCGGCGTTTAAAGTCATAACTCTGTAACAGTGGGGGCGGAGGGTAGCGTTAAGTAGTCCTGCTGTCACACTGACTCAACCAGAGTGTAAATCATGCTGGGAGAGTGCTGTGGCTTTTTCCTGGTCCTAAAGCATTCTATTGTTCCACAGAAGGTGTTGCAAGTTGCAAGAAGTCCTCCTTGCCCTCCAGCCCACCCTAAAAGTCCCTGGCCAGTTTAACCCCCCCGGCATGGCACAGCACCATGGGGCTTAAAATTCTGGTCCCTGGCTTGCACCAAAATGAGTAGAATTGACAGTGAAGTGTGGTGCAGGACAGAGGGGACCTCAGTGGTCACCTGGGCATCGTCCAGTTAGGAGGTACCACTCAGTGCACTGGTAATGGTTGTGGGGGAGAAGAAAGGGTGGCTTGTAACCAAGCCTGACAGAGGTCAAGAAGCATTTAGACAACAGTCCCAGGCACGTGGTGTAACTCTTGGGGATGGTGCTGCGCAGGGCCAGGAGTTGGACTCAATGTGGGTCCCTTCCAACTCAGCTCATTCTGTGATTCTGGTGCCTCAGGAAGGGACCTGGCCCCATCCAATCCTCCCAGGACAGGTGAAGGGCATCGTCCTCATGAGACACATCAAAGCTGTTCCTGAGTAGAAGAACTGATGCCTGAAGCAGCTTCTCTGGATTTAAACAGACAGGCTAACAGTGGCGCTTGCCACAAATTTCAGACAGTATGATACAATCTTTCTTGTTTTCTCATGTTTATGAGTCTCAGGTTTTCTCTGTTGCTGTGGGGCAGGTTGGTGGATGGGTGAGAATCAATCTGTCGCTTTCCAGTGTGTGAAGTTTATTTCTACTTATTTCTCCACATGCATAAGTGAAGGCTTAACAAAACACTGCACCTCCTTCCACGCCGGGTGAGTGCAGGGACACACGTGCACTGTGCCTCCAGTTTCTGCCCCTGAAATACCATATGATCTGGCCCACAAGCTTAAAATACCCTTGTGAAGTGATGTTTTACAGCAGGAAGCACTACACACAGCATCTCTTCTGTTTTCTGGAGGCTAATTAACTCTCTTAAAGAGAGAGAAGGTAGTGAAATAGGTGCTCCCGATACCAAGCAACTGCACTGCCTGTTGAAGATGATGAAACATAAGTACAAAAGAGAATAGGTAGGGGTAGGTTAAACCCAGTGCTCCTGCCTCTGACAGTTTACTTTGATGAATGCACTCATTCACTCAGCTTCACCATTTGGATCCTGCATAATCAGAGATAACAGGCGGATGGTTTGCATGAATAACTAAGTTTGTCATGTTTAATTTTCTTTAAAAAAAGAAACAGCAGTTGCTTTACCCTCATCCTTCAGGCCCAATACATATTTATAAATTGTCAGGAAATGAAAAGCCTTTTAACAGCACGCAACAAGCATGCAAAGCTACCAGGAGAAATAACTGGGAGAGCAGTGAGTGCAGGGAGCAGCACAGCCCACCTGCAGCTTGTGTGGGCTCACCTCGTGTCACCTGGGAAGGTGGTGTGGGTAGAGGATGCTGAGCAGGCTGTCTGAATTGTTAGGAAGCGTGGCACTGATATTTGTTTTGTGTTCTACAGACAGTGTCTTCTGACAGCTTGACATTGTGCAACAAGGAGCGTTAAAAGTGAAAAATAAGCCTGCGTTTGGCAGTTAGCTGGTAACTCAGCGACTGACTGTGCTGCTTAATATTTGATAGGGTGCTTGCTTTATAGTGCCTATCCCATCACTGACAATTTCTTAAAAACTACGAAAGGTGCAGCTGGAGTTTGCACGGAGCAAAATGGTGGAGGAACATCCTCTGCAGAGCACTGCTCCCAGCAGTCACACCATCCCCTCCAAAGCCAGTGCCAGCTGCCCTGGGAGCTGTGCATGGTGGAAATGTGAAGGTGAAAGCACTGACTCACTGCTGTGATGGCTCTGGTCCAGGACCAGCCTGTGCCAGGCGTAGGTGTGGGCATCGTGGCTGCTGTTGAACACTGCTAATGCTACAATTAAAAAATATCCAGTCTCTTTATTAAGCAAATGATTTCTGCAGAGAATAGTGTGATATATTAAAATGTCTATGTAGAAAGCTCCCAAGGGAGAAATTCAGAACAAGAAAGATTGGATCACTAAAACTGAGAGAGAAAGCAGGATCCGCTAATGTGACGCTGAAAGAAGACGGCCAAATCTAGTTAGAGGGTCTTCTAGCCAGTATGGCTTTTTTCATAATCATCCTATCAAGATGATCTCTGCAATCGGCGACCTCTGACTTCGGTACCAATATATATGTCACCAGACACAAATCCCTCAAGAGCTAACTCAATGATATTTCAAGTAAGAACTACTAGGCAGAAGCACAATCCGATTACCGGCGTGTTTGCAGCCTGGGAGGCACAGGAGATCTATGAAGGCTGAATCCTCGGAGAAGCAGCAGGGCAGGAGCACACCAGGCCCCTTGCAGTGGCCCTGCTGGCCCTCCACAAGTCCCACTGGTGGCATGTGGCATGTTACCACAGTTCCCCAAAGTAAAACCTTGAGTTAATTAGGGATCCCCCTGCTGGATTTTAATTTGACTTTAGCATCATTTAAAACAATCTCAGAGTTGCTTTAAGTTGCAATCAGTTTGTCACGCCCTGAAAAGCCCCAGATTGCTGGCAGGGAGGGTGCCAGGGTTGCCTGTTGTCCCCAGGGAGCCCGAGTCCCTAGTGGGGGCTACACAACCCCTGCTGAGCAACGTGGTGCTGAAAGGCACTGTGAGCGTGTGTTAGAGTGCAGCATCGGATCTAATGGTAAAAACGATAAATCTTACCAAAAATACCACCGAGGTGAAAAGTATGAAGCGTTTGCCACTAGTAGTTGTCTGGGGAATAGAGAATGATAAATTAGCAAATTCAAAACCGCACGGGCCTGTAAAATGTTGTTTCCCTGCTAAAATTATATTACAGAAAAATCTTTAAAACATCAGTCCCCTTCACTTTTATAGACCCTGCTTCACCAGGCGCTTCTGCCTGTGCTTAGTTGTCAGCGTGTGAGCTGTTGTGCGAGTGCTATGGGAAGCGTGTGGGCTGAAAGTGCTGGCTTGTGGGAATGTTCGGCTGGATCAGCCTGTGGCCAACACTCGTGGGAATCTGGCCAAGGGTGGGTGTGAGGAGCCTGATTCTCATTTAAGTCGAGGTGGCTGTACAGGGCTCCCTGGGTGAGCAAGGCTCGTGCAGCGAGCGCAAGTGTGCGCGAACACTAAACCATGTAATTAATTCAAAATCCCCTGAAGTTAACCCAAAACAGTCCCACAGAGACATCGTGGTGCTGGTAGACCACAGGCATGTGCTGGCTGCACCAGTGAAGGTGCTGTGCCAGCAGGCACCCCGCAGCCATGGTGAGACTTTTCCTGTCGCTGCCTTCCTGCCCTGGCCACAGCCCTGTGCTCTGCCCGAGGAGCCACATCCCACCCTCCACCCCGAGCAGCTCATCTGCTGTCTAGACTGGAGAGCCTGGTCTCAAACAGAGACATTAACGTTTCCATTAATAGGGATCTCTGTGTTGCTACATAGTCTGAATTGGCCTCTATTACTTATTAATGAAGATCCAAAAGTGCATGTACTTAAGACCTTGCTTAGCTAAGGGGAGTCTTCTAGGGCCAATTTGAGTCCTATTTAATGACTAATGGCTATTGAGACATAATGTCCACTAAGCAGACATCACATCCTATTTAGTATTTAATGTTTAAATATTTAATTAATTAAACACTGCCAAATATTTAATTAAACACCATCAGAGCCATCCTGACACTTCCACTATGCATAATGCAAAGGAAATCAGGGCTTTCCTTACCAGCCCCACAAGTAATGCAGACTCAGCCTTACTCAGAAATAGCTGGGGTCTGCGGAGCCAAAATACCTGCAAACACACACAACAGCGAGGGCGGGTTATTAAAAACCTCCCTATATTTTTTTTTCCTCCAAATGAGCTGAACTAAACACTTTGTTAGTAAATCAGGCTCTGAAGTGACATGTAGGCAGAGCGGTGGCACCGTGTGCCGCACTGCAACAAGAATGCTATGCTTGTATATTGACTTTTAATTATTTAAAAGTAAATGATTGCTACTTAGCATGGCATACCTGCCAGCAGTTTACACTAGTTTTGCTTAAATATTTACTCTGCTATTCAATAAAAAATGAGTCTACTGAAGCAAAAAATGGGAACATACCATATCACATGACCCCTCTCCTACCTGTGGCATGCCAACTTCACAAAGATTTATTCACAAAGAGATGCTAGATTTTGATAGTTTTCCTGGACTAACCCAAAATACATGTTTAAATTAACCAGGTAGATATCCAGGTACAACCAGGTTGTAATTACCAGCTTTTGACATTCGGTTTCCTGTTTACTTATGGAAACTTGGCGCTTCGAAATATGAAGATCTTTAAACCCCAGTTTCAAAATCTGGACAGTGAGCATCATTTAGGGCCGAATTGCTTATTTGAATATTTTATTACCAAGCTCCATCCTCTGATGCGTGCTGAAGCTGCTAGGTCATGTTTCATCACTCCCAGCCTGTGTGGGGTTGTCTCACTTTAATGTTCCCACATGGGATCTCTCGCTAACAAGGAATGTGGCTACCAGTTGGAAAAACCATTAAAGTCACATCATTTTTATGCTTGGATTCAAGCCATTTATTAATGAAATGAGGATACATATTTTGGGCTTTCTTTAGAGGATCTTACACTATCTTATTGGCTGCTCCAGACAAATTATCTTTCACTGTAAAGAGCTGATGCTCCAGTTGCTCAAATTGGGTTTTCGTTATATAAACAGGAAAAAAAAATTGGACTCAATGCTGTAAAAAGCCTCTATTGTTAGGGGACCTTTATCTCTCAAGTTCAGTGATGCTTTGCTTTGTCCATTTGCATTTATTGAACAATCAGTTGCCTGAACAGCCAGGAGTTTGCCTACATCTATAGGCTGCTGGGATGTTTTGAATTTTCATGTTCTCCTGCCCACTCAAGCAATAACCTCAAACTACATTCGTTCCTTTCACTTCTCTGCTCCTTACAGTCTTTTAAACAAAAGGTATATTGCCACCCAAAGTGTGCAGGGGGAGGGAAAACGCCATTGTGCTCATGCTTTGCCCAAAAATAAGTGCTAAAACTGGGCAGGACGGAGGACTCATCCACCTCATTTAATGTAACAGGCACTTGATGGTCTTGCTTGATGTAGGTCAAATCTTTTAATTACTTTTTACTTTATTCTCACGTGTATACACACTACCTCCCCAACTCATTTAAAGTAGGCAGTGGTCTGTGTATCAGAGGTGGCAGGGAACTGGCCTCTGGGAGCAGAGAGGGGACGGATGGGGACAGTGACTGGGTCTTCCGGCTTGGTCCCCCGTGCTGGGTGGGGAGGCGAGGAGGGACAGGCGAGGGAGAAGGCTCTGGCCGTGGTGAGAAAGCCGCTGTCTTCAGAGAGGAGCTTCTCTGGCACAGCCGGGGGCTGGGAGCGCTCTGCCAGCGTGGCGTGTGCCTGCTGCACTTGTCACAGTTACCAGGGGACTCGGTCCCAGCTGCAGCCGGGGCCTTTCTGTGCTCATTTATTATTCAGCACGTCTTGACTGCTTAATTGCGGAGATGTGTAGCAGTCTCTACCAGCGCGTGAGCTCTTTTGGGGGGAAAATCAGTGTGGACAGCAATTCCACGTCTGCATTCTCAGTTTATAAAGAAACTCCTCCCGCCATCTGCCATCACCCCGCAGGTCCCCAGATACGGTTGGCAGCCGCCGAATTTTGATGGTGCCCTGTCTGGGTTTGCAGCGCTGATCGTGCCTTGTAGCTGATGTCAAACCCAGCCCCACTCGTCCCAGCCGGCAGCGGGGGCCGCCCGCCCGCTCGGCCCTGTCGCAGCCCCAGCATCCGTGTCCCTATGGCAGCGGTGCCCGAGGACACGGCTCCTGGAGGAGGGTGAATAGTGCAGGGCTGCTCGGTCTTAATTTTGCCCCAGCAGGCAGATGAAGCAGAAAAAGAGGAAAAGAGGAACCTATTTCCGCCTGTGGCACACGGGGTGGGCGAGGGACCGTGTGAGCCCCAGCACTGCCGTGTCCTCAGCGGCCCCACTGCCCCGAGAGCCTGGCAGGCTGCCCGCTACTCGTCCCGAGGGACTGTGCCCGGGAACCACAGGTATTCCAGGTACAACTTCCTGCTGTTGTGACGTTTAATCTCGACAACATTAAGCTCCTTCTGGTTCCGGCAGCCGCGCGGCAGCCGCGCCGAGTGCGGGGCGGGTGGCAGAGGGGGCGGGAGACCAGGCAGCGCTTCTTTTTTTTTCCCCCCCTTGTTATTTAGGCGAGTCCCAGGTACCGTCTGCGGATGCTCCGGTACCGCCTGCGGATGCTGTCCCTCCTTCCCAGGTACCGCCTGGGGATGCTCCCGCACTGCCCAGCCCTGCCAGAGGGCCCCGCCGGGGCGGGCCGGCCCC
>VZTD01000486.1:1841835-1868602 GCA_013397725.1 Rhagologus leucostigma
GGGAAATTCGTGGCGGAGCAGCCCGGCCCCGACAGCCTCACGCGGGGCCACCACACGGACACACGGGAGCCCTTGGGCCCTTGGAGGATTTTGTTCTCCACGTGAATAAAGTTTGGTGCGGAAGAAATTCACTGAGGCACAACCACTGTGTGCTGTACCACTGCTGGTACAGCTGTGGATTAGTATTCCCCCCATTACAGTGACTAAACTAAACCAGCTCGCTCTGTCCAGTGTCAAAATACAAAGCTCAAAAGCACTCTAGTATTTGGGGTTCATCTTTTTTTCTCCCTCCCAGGTATGTGAAGCACTACTGGAAACACAATGGTTTTGGCTGTATTTGTTTATGGTCAGTGATTTTATGCTTATGTAAGGACTTGAATCAATGTGTGCATGAAAAAGGACGGTGTTTTTTGGGTTTTTTTGGTTTGTTTTTTTTTCCCCAGTCTCAAAATGTACATATTACATTTCATTGTCTCATATAAGATTTTATCAGGCATGTTGTTTCCACTGCACATCCTGACTTAATGCAATGCGGCCTTCAAAAATTAGTCATAATACAGCACATCAGCCAGGAAGAGACAAACATTTCCATAAACTGCATGTTCCATCAGCGTGTCAGTGCAACTTATAGGCAGATGGTTTTGTCCAAACTCGGTGGAATCACATGTTTTCCAGATGGCTCCACGTTCACAAACAATGTATTCCCATACAACTCTGACCGGGACACGGGTCAGACTCAGTCTCGAAGCAAAGCTATATTCGTCACAAACGTGCCACTCTTCCTCCCCCATTTCTGGGTGAGCACACTACAAACCGTTGTTATCCCAAATACAGGCTCTAGGGTAGTTGAAGATCCAGCAGCTTTCGTGGGGATTTGTTGGTTCCTGGCTCCTGTGATTGCACACAGGGAGGACCTCGTGCTGCAGGGGCCATGCTCGCCCCGGGCTGCCACAGCCCCTCCAGCTCCAAGGACAGGGTGAGCGCTCGGTGGGATCTCGGCCAGTGTCCTGTCCCTGTCACAGGTTCCTCTTTGCGCTGGGCAGTGCTTTCCATGCACGGTGCTCAGCTCCCGGGAGGTGTCTCTGGGTCCTCCGTGCTCTCCGGCTTTGTCCCTCCATGTTACAGCGTCAGGTGAGCTGCTCCGGTCATCGCTCAGCACTGCATTCCCCGTTTCCCAAGGAAGCTGGGCTGGTGCCCCAGCAGGACGTCCGGGTGATGCAGAGAGGGAATTTGGGGGCCGGCAGCTGTGGCCCGCCGGGCCCGGACCCCCCGTGCTGTGTTCTGCGGGTCAGCCCCGCTCCTCGGCACGGAAATGATTGTCAGTTGATCCTTCGCTACTTCAGCGATGCTGATCAGCTTTTGAACTGCTGCAAATGAGGCCAATCAGCATTACTTTCGTTTCATTACTTCAAGAGCTTACTCATAAATTTCCTCTTATCCTGCTTCCCCTTTGGTCTGGAATTAGCCACAGCACTTGCTATGAGCTGCTGTACCCAGTTCTCCTCCAGTGGAGCCGTTTGATCTTTCCTAGGTTTAGTAATCAACTGGCAAACATGCCTTATCTTGTTTGATTTAAAGCAATACACCTTCTTGCCCATTTTTCTCCACATGGCACGTGTGGTGCCGCTGGGGAAGCAGGGAAGCTGCAGCACTTAACTGACCTCAGTATAACACGGGAGAGAATGAATTGGCAACGAGTCCATAAAATAATTAACAACATCTTTCATTTAGCTGTGTGAATTTTATTACTTGGATGTTAAAAATGGGGAGGATGGATTTCATTGCAGATGAAAGGGTGGCTCCCCCCCCATCACTACCAAGCAGACCTCAGCTCAGTGCACAGCAGGGATGGGCTTGACAGAAACACACTTCTGGGGTGAAGGTCAGCATGTTCCTGAAAAGGTACAACTGGAATGTAAAATATTTCCATTTTCACACCATTTCATTGGTGTTGGGGTAAGTTGAAATGAGGTGACGGGTGGCTCCAACCACACTCCTGCCCAAAGTGTGCCAAAGAGGACTTGGACAGTTGGTCCAGGGAGCTCCAAATGCTCTCCCAGACTACAGCAGATGATTAAAAACAGTGTGGGCATAAAACAGTTGTAACAAAAGCCCTTCAAATGTGTTTTCCTATCAGAAGAGAGCAAAAAAGGGTCATTTTCAGAGGTATTTTGCTTCAACTTTCCTGATACATAAAGTAACCCAGCCTGCTTTCCACAGAGAGCGAACAGCAACCCTCTTTCTTCTAAACAATTTTTTATAAAACGCAAGTTAAAAAATTATTTGCTTTCATGATGTTAGGATCTCTTCTAAAGGCTGATGAATAAAGTGAGCATTGAAACTGCTGCAACAGGTAAAAGGCAGCAGGCTGGATTATCTGTGTAGCTGGGGCTGAGCCCAAGCCTCCCTGGATGCCACAGGCAAGAGGGTGAGGGAGCCCTTGGGTGGCACCGCTCCCTCCAACCTCCACCCACCTGCCCTTTCGGGATGAACCATTTCCTGATGAAACACAAATGGCTCCACCTGTCATAAATTACAGCGTTTCCAGGGGATGCTGAAATTCATGGCACCTGGAGGAAACCAAAGCCACGAAGGAGTTCTGTGCTCCTGTGAGCCCTTTTGGGGCTTGAGCTCTTTCTTAGCTCCTCTTTGTTTTGCAAGCCTGGCCTTGGAGTAGACCCAAGGCAAATAATGATTGCTTCGTGCTGTGCTGCCGGCTGGAGAGGTAAGGTGTGACCTCATCTTCCTTCTGTGTGGATCTGCAGGCCTGCAGGGATCCTCTGGGGCAGGAAAGCAGCAAGTAGGAGCCTGGTGCTCGGCTGTGTGTGGGGGCTGGCTCTGGTGGTATGTTGTAATGGCTGGGAAGCTTCCCATCTTTCTGCTGTTGTAGTGTGATGGTCTCTACCAAAAAAACCCCTTTTCAGTGTAATGTGATGTGTGGTGCTGGAGCACAGCCCACGGGCTCTGGCCGTGCTGCTCTAAACATGTGCTCGAGGGAAGCGGAATTCTGGTGACTCCCATTTATCATATATAAAGTGGGGATAATAATAACCTATGTCACAGGGGTGTTGCAAGACTTAATTAATTAGTATTTGCAAAGAGCTTTCAGATAATTGGATTAGAGGTGCTATATTAACACAAAGTGTTATTGTTATTATTTATTTATTATGTACTTGTAGAGTTCATCCGTGCAGGATGTTTTTGCTGATGTAGCTTGCAGATGTAAACAGAGGGGATTGCGTTGAGTTAAAGGGAGCAAAAGAAGCAAATTTCTATTCCAGCTCTTGCTTGTGACCTCCTGAACGCTAACCCACACCCAGGGGCTGAGCAAGTTACAGAGAAGTTTTGAGTGGTGCCTCCTGCACTGGGAGGATACCCATATTTCTGGGAAATGCCCCAAAAATGGCTGGGAGCAAGTTTCCCAATCTGGGAGGCTGTTGTACAACATGTTTAGCTTTCCTTCCCAAGTGCCTCTCAGCCCCTGTGTCAAGCACGGGATGATGTGCAAGGGGTATTCCATGTGGGGTACCCAGACCCGTGTCCCCATCCCCGTGTGAGATTTGCAGCCCAGCAGCAGCCGGGTGTGGGAATTGTAGCAGCTGCAACGTGTGCAGGTTATTGAGGTTGGAAACCCTGGATTCATTTTTTTTATTTTGGAATATAATTTTAGGACTCATCTAAAGTGGAAAGACAAGAGAATAGCAGACATGGTCAGAAGGGGCAGCACTGTGGGGATCTGGTGCTACGGGAATGGTTCCTGCCACGCTGGGTCATGGCACAACATGCGCCAAATCTGCACTTGTTTCCAGAAAATGAAGTTATTGGTGAATATGTAAAATAATCTTCCTAAAGCTGCAAATGCTTTTCCATCTGACTCCAGCTTCTCTAGATAATTCACCCCTGAGGTGAATACTTGGGTCAGAGTTAAATACAGCTGCTTTGGGATTTTGTGGGTATGAAAACAGACTAATTTGGTGCATAAGTCATTTTTAATGCACTAATTTCCTGTTTTACATGCAGAAATGGTCCATAAATGGCACAAAAGTCTTGAGGAAACTAAGCCTAAAGCATCTTGTTCAGAGAGACTGAATGCTGGAGTCTTCCTATTATATGAAAACTCTTGGTGCTTCGCTTCTTACTAAAGACCAGCAAATCTTTATCAGTTTATAGCTCTGCATAGGTTATTAGTTGTCTCAGGCTTGCATAGCTCTGTTTTTCTTCATTAATATTAGGCTTTTAGCCTTTGAATTTTTTCTTTTTGAAGAGCTCTAAGTCTGTGGCTGAAGATCTGAAGTCTTTCTTCATTAAAAAGAGCAACAACAAATACAGTGTGCAAATGAGATATTTAGGGAAACAGAGCAGAAGCTGCTCTATCTGGATCAGGTGGCTCTTCTGCAGTGTCCCCAGGTGCTGCAGCATCTCCCCCTGGGCCTCAAAGCTGGGTGTCCCCAGCTCTGCACAAAGGCAAGATGCTGCCCTGCAGTGCACCAAGGCTCCAGGCCTTGGTGGAAATACACCAGTTTAGGTTCAAACCTGCCAAATTGCCTTAAAATGAGGGCTTGGTCTCAACTTTCACACCTGTGGCTCAGGATTCGCATTAACTGTGGACACTTCTTGCCTTGAATCAAAACCCAGGAGGGAGAGACTGACCTGGGAGGAAAGCGCTGAAGTCTGGAAAACTTGCAAAAATTCTGAAGTGCGACCAAGTCTGTACAAAAAAACTTGGGGATAAAGTTTGTTTCTAGTTGCCGCTGAGTTACCAGCGTGGACGAGCCCTTGGCAGAGGCCTGGGCGAGGATTTCATGAGGTGAGAGAAGCAGCCTCCTTGGAGAGGTACTGGCTCAGTTTTTGGGTTGCAGCCCCTGTCACCTGCCATGCTGTGGTCGTGCACCACTCTGTGCTTTCCCCAGCCCAAACCTGAGCCTCCAGCCGCGTTTCCCAGCAGTACTGACGGAGCTGTGTAGATGGATCCTGAGGGCAGCAGCAAGATGCAGGTGTGGAGAGCTCAGGGGCTGGCTCGAGTGCCAGGCGGGTGGAGTGGCAGTGAGTCCACAGCAGGCTCGGCGTGCCCAATTTATGGCCATTTACATGTGAAATTGTGCTGATCTAATTTGCATATGCAGTCATAGTAATCGCGGGCCAATTAAACTTGTAGTTCACAAAATCTGGGCCTGAAACCTTTGCAATTCTTACAAACATACTAATCTGGGTGTATATATCACTTCATCAAATTCATGAAACCATAAATTGTGCCTGTCTGGCATCACCAGCTGCATGCAGGAGTCGCTGGGGCTGGGCTGAAGGAGCCATCGGCCCCATGCAGCGGCTGGGGAAGATATTTTTAATGAGCTCTTCCCTATTCAAGGATTGAATCAGAGCTGTTAGGATGTCAGGGTAAGATTCATTGCAATATCTATGGGAGATTTATCTTTATTCTTCCATTTTTTTAAAAATGTAGTTGTCCTGGAGGAGTTGTTACAATGTCAATAAATGTGTCATCTACATTTGTTAGTGCAAACGCAGTTATAAAATGTCAGAGATTCGTCTCAAGTTTTCTGTTTCTACCTTAACATTGAGGAACAGAAGTGGCTTGAAAATGGGCTGGTGGCTGGGCGGGGAGCAAGCCTCTGGCCACCCCAGCCCTGGAGATCCTGCTTTCCTGATGGGGAATTGGGTGGTTTGGGTCTCCAACCCCAGGATGGGGACAGGGAGAGAGCGTGGAGGTGGCTTCCTTGGGCAAGTGGAGCTGGGTTCTGCATTGTCACCCTCCTTGGCACGGCACCACTCCGCTGGCTGCTCCCAGGAGCTGCCTCCTCCCCAGCTGGAAACATCTGTAAGCACCCAGACAGCAAGTGACCCCTGTGAGAGCAGATTTAAAAAATGTAGTCTGTCTACTCAGCTTCAATCATCCTCTTCCTGACCCAGCGAGGCACATGCTCAGCACCTTCTCCAGCCTTCCCAGAGGACACCTACTGTGTCTCCACTTACCCCTTTGTGCAGTTCAACTTCTCAGGCGCATCCTGCTAATTTAGCAGAGCATCTCAATAGCTGGTGTTGGAGCAAGGCTTTATCATAGCCAGATGCTGTTGATGACTTGAGGTTTGGCTTTTGTTCAGTGAGAAGAGCTCTAGCTATTGAAGCACTAAGTCTGGGCCTGGCTATTGCGGAGCCAGATGGTTTCGTTCCAAATGTTTAAATTCTATAAATCTTTAATCTATAAATTCTGTTGTCACTGTGGAAATGATAGGTTAAATTTTGCAATCCTTGTAGATAGTTACCCTCTGAGTAGATATCATCAAAGATTAAAAAGCCATTATTTCTTGGCTTTTTATATATTTTTCCTTCTTTGTCATTTTTATATAAGTTCCTACAGGGGAAAAAATTATTCCAAGCTCTGAGTTGAAGAACATCAGAAATCAGCTTCTCTGAACTGAATTTGAAGGAATTTTTTCCAACGCATTGCTCCTCTTTGGTCTAGATGTGATGTTGAAGGCCTTGGTGTATTTGTGATTTTTTTTTTTTTTTGTTATTTATATTCCAGCCAACTGCAGATTTTATTCTCTCGATGATATTTTACACATTTTGCAGAAAAGCCGTTACTCATTTCATTTTTACCCTTTTATTTTTGGTTTTAGGCCTGTAAGCAGCACTATTTTTCTTCCCTTAAATCTTGGTAGGCTCTGGTGGCGTTGCTCGTGGCCTGTGGCTGACTGCTGATGTTGAGGGGCACCATGCTGTGCCTGTCTGTCACCAGCATCACTTTTGCAGGACAACGTGGCTTAAAAACCTTGGAGAAGTCATGTCTCTGCTCAGACTCTGCACGCTGAGAGGCGGGGGATGGCTGCTCTGGGTGGCAGGGTGGTCTGTGTGCCCTCCTGAAGGACTGAGCCGCACAGTGCCAACGTTGGGATGTGCAGTGTGGATCTAGGGGCTTGTGGCTTTCCCTGCCAGCGCTGCACTGCCCTGCCTGCTCCGTTTTACCTGGGCCACGTCAGGGAGTGCCAGGTGCCTCGCAAGGCGTGGGACGGTCCCACCATGCAGCAGGTTGTACCACAGGCTGAGGGGATGCTGCTGTGGCTGAACACAACTGAGAGCCAGCAAACCTGATGCTTTTTAAAGCAATCCCGTAGTCCTGCAACAAATTTTATACCTGATTGGTTACGGATTTGGGAGATGACACACACCTTCTTGGAAAGAGAAAGAGTTGCTGGTGGAGCCAGGTGAACTCACAGGTCTGACCTAGAGGCTCAGTCAAGGGAAGAAAGATTTTTAGCCTGCTCCAGTCTAAATGTCCCAATGTCAAACCACATTTGTGTGTCCCTGAACTGTCTCCTGCTCAGTGACTGCTGCAGGTAGTGTGAGCCTGATCAGCTCCTCAGGGGCCTAACACCGGACTCCAAACTGTGGGAGTGAAACAACACAGACTACTCAGAGCCTGAGCCTGAGCACTTACCTCCAGTCACAAAACCAGTCTGGGCTCACCAAATGGTTGCCTGGCTGTACGCAGGGACGTGCCCGTCCCTCCCAAGTGTGCTGCCAGGGCAGAGCCCAGCTCTGCTCCCTGCCCACGCTGCCTGCCCAGGTGGTACCGAGCAGGGAGAGCAAAACCTGCCTGCTTTAACCACCCCCCCAAGGCAGCAGCTTGCAATGAGCTCTTGGTGCTGGTGTTTTGCTTCAGCATAACTTTAAAGTTGTTAGGGACAAAGCTTTCAATGTATTTGCCTGAGTTTATGCAAATGTATTAAAATGAATGCAAATTGCAATCTATTGATTTTTTTAAAATGATATTGGCAGGCATGAATGAAGCAGAAACACACCGCACTGATTTTTCACTATCTTGCATCTTTTCAAGCACTTTGTGCACAGTGAACAGAAGTGTCTGAAACTCTGTTTTATGCTCGCTTTGTAGAGGCCAGAAAGCTGAACACACAGTGGAGAGAAGCCGAGCCCAAAACCATTAACCATTTTGAAACTAAAGAGGATTACTGTCACCAGATCTGTGTATCGGTGAACAGAAAACACATGTGGAGGGCAGCAATTTGTGCTCGACGTGTGAGAGAACCAGAAGAGCTGTAACTTGTGTGCACTGGGGAAAAATTCCAGGAGGGGAAAGAGGCTGGGGGAGGCCTCAGCAGAGGTGCATGGAAGCTGCACTGGGCATCCCTTAGGGTGGCTGGACGTGGGGAGAGCTGTGCTGGGAACCCCAGGAGCGTGCTGCAAGGGAGTGGTGGTGACAGCCCTGCTGGGGAGAAGAGGCACTGAGTGATGGCAGCCTGCCTGCCCTGGGGGCAGGGCACGGACCTGCAGCTGAGCTGCCCAAAAGCAGGGCTGCGCACCTGAACCGCACAGGCAGTGGTGGGGGAGCCCTGGGATGCAGGGTCTGTGCCCCCCAAAGCTGTGCTGCTCCTTGGCTCGTGCAGTGGGAGAGACGTGGCCCTGGCCCCCAGCTGCAGCTTGTACTGAGTGACTTAGTGGTTTATTTTTGAATTCCTTTTTAGTTTATAATAACTGGCCTGAACCTTTGGGTTCTGCATCTCCTATCCGTGTTGTTTTTTGAAGTCTTTGTTATAGAGTAATAGTGTCTATCAATACCACATGGCTTTTATTTATATGAGTTTGTTAAAGGATACACAAAAAAAGGTGACTCTTGATCCAGTGTACAGGACAGGCAGGTTGGGAAGGTGCTGGTGGGGGAGTGATTGCTGCCATGAATTAGCTGTGTGCTGAAGGACACGAGCCCTGTGCTCTGCTGGTGGGACAGTACACAGGAACACACTTAAAGATTTTTATAATTTAATTTCAGTTTCTTTGTTTGTTTGAAGAATGGTCTCCTGTGTTTTCTTTATAAGGTGGAAGGGGTTTTCCTTGCAGATGGTTTGAAGATGAAGGCTGGAAGGCTTGGGGAGGTACAGAGCAACCCAGCCTCTTGTCAGAGTTCTCTCGGCAGCTGCAGTGAGAGAGGCCAGGCAAATCTAGGGGGTCCCTGTCAGAGGCTGTACAGCAAAACACAACTGGAGTGACTTTGGGGCTAATGCTGTGCCCAGAGACTGAGCTTGACATTGGAGGGACTCTGCTCTTTGTGACCTTCCCGTTGTTCCATGGTGCCTCTTACCTTGACACTGTTGTCCAGCTTCCACCTGGTGTGGCTGGGTCAGATGTCAGGTGATGGCTGCTTGGTGACCTGTGCAAGTGTTGCAGTTTCAATGCATTCCTGGAAATGTGGATAAATATCTCCAATTACAACTTGAATTTGTCGTGGTCAGTGTTGTTTTTTTTTTTTTCCCTCTTTTTGGAAGTCCTCATTGAAGCCCTGCAGGGGGAATGGGTACAGAAGTCAAACCTCTTTCATCTGAATAATTTCCTTTCAACATCAGGGCACTAGAGGAAGGGGAGGTTTGCCCTGTTTTCATCCTGCACAGGCTCCTGTCCAAGAGTTTTCATCATCACTAAACTTTTGTGACAAGCTGAACTCAAACATTGGTGGGGGAAAAAAAGCATAGGAGACGTGTTTGGTGTCCTTGGTATTGTAAATAATTGCGGGACAAGATGGAAGTAACGTGATGAAGAATTGATGACCTCTATCAGAAACACTAATGAAACATTTCTGTTAGAAGGGAATTACATGGTCATATTTGTATGGCTTTTCATAGGAAAATATTTCATATTAATTGGCTAAAGTACAAACCTTAGGGTAGAAAATGGCTCCTTATGTCTGGTTCTATATAGAAATCAATGAGGTAGAGCAAAATTGTTGCTAACCTGCAGCTTATATGACATTGCATTTATTGGGGAGTCTAGTTAAATCCTAAACCTGCTGTTATATACCCATTTATGCAGCAAACACCTGATTCTCTTCTATTGGTTTAATATACTATTTGCTTAATGGACCATTGACATAATCATGATATAGATTCCAGTCATACCATGTTACCAAGCCATGATATATTAATATAGCCACATATTAATGGTGGAGGGCAAGCATGTTATATTATTATCCATGACCAATTAGTTTCTGGCTATCTTAGGGTAGAGACACACTTCTCTAGGTGTTAGTCTTTATGGACCTGATTTTAGGAAGTGTGAGCATTCGTAGCTTCCACTGAAGTGAACTGTGTTTCCTGCTGGATCCGTATTTCAGGGTTACTCAAAGCCCCCTAACACAACCTGTGAGCTCATCGCTGTAATTGTACATTTCCACTTGCAGTTGGAGGTCTTTAAGTTCCTTTACAGTTAACAGTTTTCTTACATTTTCACTCAACGGATAATCAAATAATGCTTTTTTCCCCCTATTTCCCTTTCTACTTGATCAATCAAATGATGTCTGTAAGGTCAGAAGGGCTGGTTTATGTCAGGAAAGCATGTGCTGCTCCAGGCTGAGGGCAGAGTGGCTGGAAAGCTGCCTGTGGAAAAGGACGTGGGGGTGCTGGTTGGCAGCAGCTGAACATGAGCCAGGAGTGCCCAGGTGGGCACACAGGCCAGTGGCCCCTGGCCTGTACCAGCCATAGTGCGGCCAGCAGGACCAGGACGGTGGTTGTCCCCCTGAGCACAAGCCTTATGAGGAGCAGCTGGGGAGGCTCAGCCCAGAGAAAAGGAACCTCGGGGGAGACCCTACTGCTCTCTACAACTCCCTGGGTGCAGCCAGGTGGGGCTCGGGCTCTGCTCCCAGGGAACAAGCAAAACAACAGGAAGAAATGGCTTCAAGTTGCACCGGGGTAGCTTTAGGTTGGATGTTGGGAAAGATTTCTTCACTGGAAGGGTGGTCAGGCACTGTACCAGGCTGGCCAGGGCAGTGGGGCAGTTGCCACCCCTGGATGGGTTTAAAAGATGTGTAGATGTGGCACTAAGGGGCATGGTTTAGTGGTGGGCTTGTTAGCGCTGGGTTAACGGTTGGACTCGGTATTAAAGGTCCTTTCTACCCTCAATAATTGTGTGACTCAGTGATTAATATAGATACATTTAGTTGCTCACAAATAGGATTATTGTGCTACAGTTATGATAGCTAGTGTAGAGCTGTACAGCAGCAAATATGATCTCTTCTGTCTTTCACCCCCCTCATGCTCAGATTATTAATAACAATATGAAAATACGAGGGACCAGCATGCAGATTCTGCTCTTTGTGGGGTGCCTGCAAAATTAAGTGATCATTATAAATAGGAGGCAAAATTGGCATTTTATCTGTCTCATACGCTGTAATTAAGTAGCTGATTTCTTCCTGATGCAGCAGCAATAGTGGCTATGGAGAGAAGGAGAAGGGGTAATAGTTTTTCCAGTCATTTCCGTGAGGCTACCTTATACAGGAAAATAAAGATATAAAGCACAGGTGACAAGGAAACAGAAGAGTTAGTGATAAAAGGACTAAAATAAGAGGTTTGATTTGCACAGATTGAAAAGGATGTAGAAATGTTTGAGTGGACGAAAACAGGGTGGAACAGTCTGGATTCCTGGAGCACTGGAGGCAACGTGTATGAGCCAGAGGGAGGACAGTGCTGGAGGGGAGAAGCAAGGAACTTGGATGCATGAGGAGTTCATTCAACTGTTTAGGAGTAGGTAGTTTTAATATTCTGGACTGGTTTAAACATTAAAATTCAACTGCAAAACAAAAAAAAAAGGAACAGACTTCTTGAAGAAAAGCAGGCAAATTTTCTCGGTTGTTGCTGAACAGTCACCAGAGAAAGCACCATCCTGCCCATCTCACCTGCTCTGCTGGTGATGCTTGCAGGGAGCACACAGGCTGCTCTGCGTAGCAGTCCCACACTTTGCACAGCCTTCACACTGCAGGAAACAGTCACAGGAGGTGCCTCTCATCGCTCTATGTTCCCTGCTAAAATCCTGGCTGTTTTCCTCCGGGTATCATGGGGTCTTGTAGGAGCATCTTTAGGGGAGACTCTGCTAAGCATCTTAAATCTTGGGTAATGTCATGTGTAGATGTACATATTTCACGCTTGCTAATTCAGAGAGTGCTATTCATGCTGTGCACTGGATAATGTAAAATCATGTAGAAAGTGTAATATGGGAGAATATAATTAAAACTATATGATGTGGCTGCACCAAATATCTTAATTGAGGTCTTAAAGGAAACCAGTTTTTTTGTTTTCCCGGTTTTTGACTCTTCATATTTGTTTCTTTTTGTAGCACTGTCATTTTCTTAATGTTAGTGTTTGTAAATAACTTTCAAAGCTTCTTAGGTGGAGGAAGTTTCCCCCCCTTCCTTTCCAAGTTGTTCTGCATACATATTGTTGGAGGAAAACACGTCAAGCAGGATCTGAGATCCTGAGAGAGGTGAAGCTGCTGCAGCTTCGTGTTCTCAGGTCCAACCAGCAGCAAGGCTGAAGATATATTTACAGTAGGCAAATGCATGCACCACGAATATATATATATGTATGTAGATATACACACACAGCTGGGGATACAGGGCAGACAAGTACAGAGCGCTTGCACAAATGCACACACCACTGACAGCTTCATCCTGCTCTCCTCTCTGTATAATATTCTATATTATACATAATAAAATAAGACATAGATATGCACACATGGTGCAACCCTGCAGCAGCTGTGCTCGGACACCCAGCCTGGCTGGAGCCCTGCCTGCCGCTCTCCTTCTGGACCCTCTGGGTTTGTGATGGGCCCATGGGTTTGTGATGGGCTGCTGGCCCTGCGGAGCTGCTGCTGCAGAGGGAGGCCTGGCACCCTTGCTGGCTAACAGGAGTCACCAAGGGCTGCCCATGGCTGTGGTGCTCCCCTCTCAGGGCTGGCTGGGGCTGTCTGTCCCCTGGGCTTCTCCATTTTCTTCCCCAGCGTGGCTGGAATCTCCTCTCTTCTCCCTGAACCCTTCGGTGGGTCTTACCTGGACTCCTCACTTGCAGAGTCCTTCTGGACCTGCTGTGGGATGCAGCAAAGACAGTCCAAAGCTCTCTCCAAAAAGTCCCTGCAGAGTTTGGGGGGAGGAATAAGGATGTACAGGAATTATCCCACTCAGACTTGGACAACTGGCAGCCATATGTGTAAGCAAAGTTTTACTGCTTCTCTAAAAGAGATGGTTTTAAAAGCTTTATTTTCTTGCCAGTTGGCCAAGAAGCGAGCAAGGAACAATAGATTCAAGCTGAAATAATTTGCATTTATGATGAAGACAAGGAATATCTACCTTGCATTTTCCTAAAAAAGAAAAATTAAACCCCATTTTTAATTAACTGATAAACTATTAATCAAATTTTTGCAATGTTAGGTGACACATTATTCATTTAGATAGAATGACTGTGAACTTAAACTAATCAAATCTGATTTGCCCACATATGCTTGATTGAAATACATTTTAACTAGCATATACAAAGAGAAAATCTTGGATTTCTTACCTAATCTTCAGAGTATACTGCTGAGTTAATAAGGGCAGTTTTTTTTAAAATGAGACCACCATTTCTTAATCTGCATATCAAAATCAAGAGCAACTTAATTGCAAAACACATATTCCTGAAATCTAATCATTATACTGCTTTAGGGTATTTTATTGAAGCATGTTAAATTATGGACAGAATATTAATGATGAAGCTAATCAAACCCAATTAGTCACTTCTAACAATAGTCACATAAATATACAAGTCAGGTACTAAACTACTGTAGGTATGGTTTTAAGGTTTTTTTTAATATAAAATTTATGTGGTATATATGAATTATATACTCGTTATTTTTAATCTAAAAATCTAGGACAAGTCATTTCAAAGAAAATGTGATATGCCAGAAGACAATGGGACTTGTCCCTTACCATTAGAACTGACAGTCCTGATTTCTGGATATCTGAACGTCGCTCTGACATGAGGCTGATGGGCGCACGGTTAATAGGACAGAAGGGTGGATCCGTGGGCTCCCAAATGTGGGAAGTCGGACGTGCACGTGCGGGTTTCTCTCCGCTTGTGTTGTGATTACCACGGCTGCACAAACTCGTCTGTGTGCTCAGTCTGGTCTCAGGCTGCACAGTGCAAGATTTGCATATGCTGCTACAATAATTGTAGTATATAATAATTACAGATGTATTGTGTCTGCATTAAAAATCAGCGTCTTCCTTTAAGCCCAGTACAGCATCTCGTAGAGATTTAAGCGCAGTGCTTATCTTCATGCTGATTCATTTGTGTGTGCTTTGATATTGATATTTTGGGTGGCTTTCAGTTTGTTTCAGTCTCCTACTTGCTAATTATGAGAGGGCAGCTGTCATCTTACTTTAGTTCTCTCTACTCCATCAGAGAATTCACACAATGCAGGGGTCACAGATGACCTTCTACTGATGTATCTTTTGAAAGATGATGTGTTTTGAAAATCCTTTTAAATTGCAACTCTTATAGTTTCCATAATTATTCAGGTCACATAAAAGAATGACTTAGCATATTTATAACCCCTCTTTGCACTTTCAGATTTAAGGACATGTATTTTCTAATTTGTAATCATCTAATTTTAAAGAGGGGTATCCATAAATAATAGGTATGGTTTTAGTGCCAGACAGGGAAGCCCTGACAGGATTTGTGATGCCGTCGGTGCCAGTGGCAGTGCTGTGTCAGGGAACTGAGCAGCGTTTTCCTCCTACAAGCCACGATCACCAGTGGCTCAGGCACGTCCCTTCTGCATGGCCCCGTGCAGGGCTGGCCAGGGCACTGGGGAAAAGGGGACCGGGGAGCCTCCCCTGCTAGATTTCATGGGAATGGGTCTCCAGTGATGAGCAAGGAGAGCTGCTGCCACAGGCAGCGAAGCAGGAAGGGGACAGCACGGCTTTCACAGGGAGCTGCTGGGTATAGCTCCAGGGGCTGGGCCACCAATGGGCACCAGCAAGGGCAGGGATGGATTTGTGTAACCATCACAGGAGCAGGTTGCTGCGGAGGGGCCGCCTGGCACACACCTGGCTGGGAGCAGGTCTGTGCAGCTGTGCCACCCCGACAGCTCCCAGAGGGGTGGCTGCGGCACGGCTCTTGGGGGGTGCTACACGTGCCACCAGAGGTGAGACTCGCTTTTCCACACTGATTGCGTCTTTAATAATGAGATCATACACGGGTTCTTTTGGTACAAACCAACTGAAGCACGCTGGTTCTTGTGTTCAGAAAATAGCTCTGTGTCGGGGGTCTGGGCAGTCCCTCCAGAAGGTGCTGGTGGGGGGAGCAGCCCCTGTCCATCGATGACTGTGCTGGCAGTGGTTGATGGCAAGCTCTTGCAAACAGTCTGTAATGACACTGGGATCTGCAAAGGGTTTTCTCAAATCAGTGTAAGATTAGTTGAAATCCACTTCTATGAAAAGAAAATACTTCAGTGAAATAAAAGCTGATGTTAAAAGTAGCACTAGAGCTTTAGCTTTAGACAAGATTTACTTTTTTACCTGCCATGCAAGTCCAAATTGGTTTGTCATAAATAGTGCTTATGGCCACAAAAACAGGCTGAGGGACCAAGGCCTATCTGAGCTGATACATGCTTACGTGCTTTTTAATGTGAGTATATAGCTTTTTCCAAAAGGAATCAAAAGCTTCTGGCAAGTTTGAAAAGGGAGATGACTGATACTGTATTGTAAATAGGGAAATTAAGACTTTCTCTACTCCTTCATAAACTCTTCTGGAAAGCTGCCTATGCTCTAAAGGCCGCAGGCTGTTTTATTCTATCTTTCATTATAAAAAGAAGATTGAGAAGTGACTCAATTATAATGTATAAGCACCTTCATGGGAAGAAAATACAGGGTACCAGGGAGCTTTTTCAGCTAGCAGGGAAATGTGTTGGAAGAACCAATGTCTGTAAACTGAAGTGGAAACTGGAAATAAAGCTGCTGTTTCAAAGTGCCTGCTGGAGCTCTGCTGGGTTTCATGATGGGTTCTGCCCGTCTTAGTGGTCTTCAGACTATCACAAGGTGTCTCTGAACAGTATCATTTAGTTATGTAGACGCTTTTAATCAAAGTCTAAAGCATTAAACCTAATACAAAGCTATTTTGGTGGTGTAGGAGCTTTTGCTGTGTGAGTTGAGGTAGGTGATCTAATAATCCTTTCTTGCCTTGACATCACCAGACCTAGGCATTATACTGCTTTGTCCACCATAATTGAAATTCAACAAATATTTGGTGTTGTCTTGCGAGTGCAAGAGGAAATTACTGGTTCCTTGTTTTTTCTCACATTTCAGTTGCATAACAAACCATCATCCCAACCAAAAGAACACTTGCAAGTAAAGAATCCAGTATTTATTTCCTCTCATTCACATAATATCTGGTTGCTCCTATTATTGCTACATCAAGAGTTAGTTCTCTCCAAAGTCTGAGTTTGTGCAGCACTTCAAATGCACTGCAGCTGTGTGTACTTGGCAGCGGCTGCCTTCAGCCTGGCCTGTGCCCAGGGCACAGTGACTGTCTGTGCAACCCCTCGGACAAGGGCATGCCTGTCTCACACAGACAGCCGAGTGTCTGGGGTGCTGAACATGTGGCAGGGAGAAAATCAGTTCACAGTGTAAGGAATCTGGGGGAAGACCCACTCCAACCATAGCTTACTGCAGTGTTTTATAAGAATAAATGGGAAACTGCAAATTAGTTAAAGCTTATCAGCTGGGTGGTTATTACATCATGCCTATAGTGAAAAAACAAAACTCCTCTGCTCCAGCTAAACTACTTCAGCATGGCTCGAATACAGCTGTACTCCCACTGTGTGACTCTTTGGACCCAGCACGCTGCATATAGTGGTATTTAAATTCATCAGTGTTTCAAAAGAACATTAAAATTTAACAAGTACATTTAACTAAAAAATCTATATCTAAATAGCATGGAGGTAGTGAGAAAAAGGACGTAATTCAGGCCAAGATATTGCATTAACTTCCCTGTGAAAGACCTTTCAGACAGCGTGGAGCCGGGTTGAAGTCACTGAACTAATGCCAGTTTCTTTACTCAGAGCCCAAGGAGCCTGTGCCTCGGTTTAGAGGGGTGTCAGAGCCTCCTCTTTGACTTTAACATGTGGGTGTTTTTGGGTTTTTTGAGAGAAGTTTAGTAACATCCAAACAAGAAACCAAAACCCTCTCGCCCTCCCCCCCAAAAAAGGAATGAAACCAAACTCGCAAAGAAAAAAACCCCACTTTTTAGGGGTTTTCCTTGCTAGTACTACAAAGATATCTTGCTCATCAGAATCATCTTTCTGGAAAGCTTTCCTCCCCAACAGATTCACTGAAATGGGGCAAGAGCATGGCCAACCCTTGTATTACTCCAATCTTACCAGTGATTTTATTAAGGTTAGTTTTCATCTCTGTAATAACTGAATTTTATTTCTCTTAGGTGAGATGAAAGTTCTGAAATAGTAGAAGAAATGTTAATTCCATATAACTTTGCATGATTCCTTAAACTATCTACTGCAACAAGATGGACAAAGTCTGTCCTTTGCTACCTTCTTCCCACCTCATGCTGAAACACCTCCGAAATGCTAGAGGAACAAAGCCCAGACCCCTTGAATTCTTTCAATCATGGATGAAATTAAAGTGCTTACACAATATTGTAGAGTACTCTGCAAATACTGAGTCACCACAGTGAGTTGTCAGTTCTCCTATAAAAATTACTGAAAATCATTATTGTGTGATTTATTTCCCTGGCAGTTGATCTAAAAATAAAAATCGGACCCAGATTTCCTCTAAGTCTCAGCTGTTTCAAAACTGAAAGTTAATAGTGAAAGCTGCTGCCTGACAGTTTTAAATCCCTTTTCCTATGTGAGCTGGGGGTATGAGGCATTAGGAGCTCCCAGGGCTGCAGGGGAGGAGGTGGGAGCTGTGAGCACAGCCATGTGCACAGACCATTCCTCCCCAGAAGTTCTACACCGTGTGCTTCCCCTTTCATCTCAGAAAAGCACGGCAGAATTGCAGGTTAAGGTATTGTGGAGCAAGTCTTCTGTGAGAGTCTCCTGCTTGGCCTCTGGATGATAGAAAGTTAATTGGGAGGCTTGGCTGTAAAGAAAGGCTGGAGAAGGTTTGTTGCTGCTCGGCGTGCTGCTGTTTATTACAGATGTGTGATGAATGACACTTCCTCTTTCTGAGAGCTGGGAGTTGCCAGATGTTTGCACCTGGGTCTCCAGGCTCCATAGGTCAGGGCAGAGCTGGTTGGGCTGTAAAGGTTTGTGTGTGCTCTCTTTTGGGGACATATGGGTTAAAGCAGCGTCTCAGAATAAAAGCCTGACTCTATTGAAATGAGTGGCAAAACTCCCATTCGCTCTGGATTGTCAAAATGATCTGTAGAGCCTCCTAAGATTTGTGTTCTGTTAATAATTATTACTTGTACATAAAAGTAAACTTCTATATTTAAAACTTATAACTTGGCAACGACAGAATGCACATGTCTATAATGAATAACCATGTGAGCCTATTACTTCAGCTCTCCTCTGTTCTCATCCTTTTCTATATTTTACCTGCTATTCATCTGTCCAAATTTCAGACTGTAAGAGTCTGGGCAGGGACCATTTTTTCTGCTGGCAAAGTGGCTGTGTGTCAAACAAGGCAAGTATTTTAAATCAAGGGAAACAAATGTTCCTGCGTTTGACAGTTTCTGAACATGAATGCAAGCGATCAGGCATGCGTGTCTAGAGATGTGCTTTCTACGTACACATATTGTTTCCTTTTAAAGACATCTGCATCTACTGAATTCAGTCCAGAATTTGGCCTCGAAGTTTACCATTATTATGCTTCTATTCAGCAAAGCGTGACTGTAGGGAGACTTAAAATTAAGTATACATGTAAGTGCTTTGTTGGATGGAGGCCTCTAAGATTTTGTGCATTTATGCTCTTGTAATTTTAAAATGAAACATATTATTCAAAGTCTTCAGTTCTTTATGCTGTCACTTCCTCACTTATTCTGATTTATTGTGTATATATATACGTCTCCTACATTCTAGATGCTTTTTAAAACAAATAAATTCAAAATACATTGAAATCAAATGTAAAAGTAGTATCTGCTCTTCACTGAGCTACAATAATTCGTTCCTTCGGTTCACCAGCATCACTTTTGTGCCTTAGCAGCAACTTCCCTATCAAGGCTGTCGCACGTCAAAAACTTGTTTTTCAGCTAAGAGCAAACATGTCTGGCCCAAAGTGCAGGGCTCTTCATGCACAAGCAGCCCTACCTTCTTTGTTCCTGAGGATGGCAAATGTTGCTGCATCTGCTCTTCACCGAGCTGCCACCACTGATCAAATGTCTTGTTGGGGGGGTGTTTGGAAGTGCTGCCCTTCCAGTCCTGCCACCATGGTGATGATGTTTTGTTCTTGCTTTTGGGCCAGCAATAATTTTGCATGCAAATTTTAAACCACAGGGATGCCACTTGAGGATGCCTGCTAGCTGTTGCTGTGGCAGAGTGGACCAGGTTTGCATGGGGATGGAAACAGAAATGAGGAGAGATGGGCAGGCAGGACCTTCCTTGCAATGGAACCCAATAAATGCGAGTAAACAGACACTGAGGAAGGCTCTTCACATAAATTGATAGGGAGCCCAGTTCAGGTTGATTAAAACACTTTGAATGTCTCCAAATCTATTAGTCAATGAGGTCAATTACATTCGATATGCTAAAGGATACGGAAATACCTACTTGTCTTTAGCATAGGAGTCTAATAAGTCCTGATTTGTTGTACTTTATAAAATTGGTTTTATTCGTACATGTGTCCTGAAAACACATACTGCATCTTTTGGAAGCATTCCCCTCTCTGGGGCTCATGGTTGCTTTCCTTAAGGGTTGGGGTCATCTTACTGGTGTTTGCTTGAGTATTTGTAGTTTATATCACTCCACAGAAAATATGCACTTAAAGTCTTTTTTTTTTCTTGCCCTAAATAATGATCATAAACCTCTAGTAGAGATCTGCAGGGGTTGGAAAATATGAAGACAACTGACTTTGTTGCATTTCCTTTGCTAAAAATGCTCTGTGAGTTCAACAAGAAGTAGAGTTACACCACTGAGCCTACAGACCTCCATTTGAAGTGCCACCTGCAGTGGTGGTTTATGAGATGAGGTTTGCTCTCCTAGAAGTTATAATGAGACCACCCAGCCCCGACTGCATATGCCATGGATTAGAATTCAGATGGTAATAATTTCTCACTATTACCAAGGCCAGATTTGATCTGGTTATGCAAAAAAGAGTTCCAGTCGTGCTATGACTCTCCTCAGTCTACAGCTTCCAGAGAAACTCTTTCTCAGACAATTCAATGAATTTTTCTCCCTTGAGGAGATCTGTGATCACAAAGTTACCTTCCCTGAAGCCGCGAGGACTGTGTCAGTAATTGGGATTACATGCTTAAGAAAGGACTTGCAGGAATGAATTGTAATATGCTTTTGGTTTGTAGCAGCAGAAGTAGAGGACCGTGGTTTCTGGCTTCCTTCAGTTTGTCATATTCCCATCCCAGTTGTTTTGTTAAAAATTAATGTAATGCTCAATATCATTTGCAATTTTACTGAGAGGAATTAAACAAAATTGGAAGGATATCTGGAAACCAAAGGTGTCTTTAGCAACAAAATGCAGTGTTTTAAAGTAGAAAAAAAAGTCAAGAAACAAAACAAAAGGTGAAATGAAAGGGAAGTTGAATGATAGGGAAACAGGTTTAAGCTTGTCAGGGAAATGCCCTGTTTTAATATGAGTACAGTTGTTAAAGTGTATAAATAAGTATATGTAAATATATGTAAATAGTTCCCTGAAGTGAATAAGAAATTACAATTAAAAGGATAGACAAAGTTATTAATTGAAAATAACGATAAACCCAACCTTTGTAGTTACAAGCTTTACTTCAGCCACAGAAACTCAGGTAAAAAATTTGGGAAGCAGTTTAGGGCTTCTGTGCTGGCTTGCTGCATTGGAGAGGCGAGAATCCACTTATTTGGAGAAATGCCCCTTGATCCCTTGGAAAGAAGTCAGTGGGAATGCCCACTTAGCAGGTACCCCTCCTACATGCCTGCAAACTGGAAACCAGAGAAAGTGTTTTCTGAGACATTAACAGTGTCAAACTGGCTGCCTGTGCTACAGCAAAAAATAATGGTGTATAACCTGCCCTTGATCAATAAGGTGCAGAAAAGCATACCCAGTAAAGAGTATTTAACAAGGCCAGGTCTGGTTGAGAATTCTCTGTGGCTCTGGCCCAGCTGGCTCATGCCGGACCTGATGCAAGACCTGTATTAAGCACACTGCTGTGGGCCAAGGTCTGGCAGCCTGGTTGTAGCTTGCAAAAGCGAAGGGCAGGCTTTGCTTTCAGACAAACTTTATGTGCTACCAGCTTTGGTTTGTGTGTTCTTGTTTGACAGTTGCTATATTGAAGAGAGTTAGGGACCCAAACATCAGAAAAGAAGCTGTGCATCTGTGGTGTGGGAGACCTCTAAATCTGCCTTTTGGGTCTGTACAAGGGCTGCTCTCACGCTGCCACCCTCATCACCACCTTAGCACACGGGTACAGGAGTAAATACTTCGGGAGAAAGACACACATCTTTAATGTCACAATCTTCTTGTTAATGGAAATGTGCATTTGGTACTGTCTGTTTAACAAGCTAACAGAACAAATTTCATAGTATCCCTCATACAAACCTCAGAACTTGATTCTCCTTTCACTAAGGCAGGTGTAAATCACCACTGAAGTCAACAGAGTTATTTCAGCTTTAATTCTGGGACATATGAGAGGAGATTGAGGCCCTTAAGGTATTTGGTATCTAGGCTATCTTTACTGATACACTGCCATGATCAGAAAGCTCTCCTCCTTTACAGGGAAAAGATGAGGGGAAAAAGCAAAGTGACACTAATCTTTTCCGAGTCAGGCTTTCCTCTTGGGTGTGACTACATGCAGAAAAGCTGGGATTTTCAGGTGATACTAATCAAAGATGGCAGAAGCAACTACAAAGCATACAAATAAAGCATCCAAGTTTCATGTACTAAACCAACCATGGCAGTACTCACAGAATAGCAGCTAGACTACAGTCAGCTGTGTTGCTGCGAGGGGCCCAGAACTTTATTGCGTGATAGTAACATGAAAACAAGCGATGTTGTTATTATTAGCAAACACATAATAAGGTTAAAGCATAATGCACACTAACAGTTGGTTATCCTGCCTTATATATATTTTACATAGATGCCTTTTTAATCAGGAAAAATATGATTTCAATAGATGGTCTCACCAGGAACCTTACAGTCTGTCCCAGCTTTTTTACACTAGCTTCTCCTAGATGTCTGTGCTAATGTGTATGTGTGTCTACATAACTATGGGTGATTTCTGATAATTTTCTGTGTCCTGGCTGAATCCAATACACAGATTCAGACTCCTCTTCATCACTACCAATGTAGAAACACAACACACTCTATTGATGGACTTTAAGGTCCAGTAGCTTCAACCATAATGTAACAGACAATCAGGCCCCTTGTTCTCCCTGCAGAGACAAATGAACATCAACCTACTTAATACGTGATCCTGTCCAAAAACTGGACCTGAGAGAACATCAGTTTCATGGTTCTCAGATATCAGAATGTTAAGCATGGGATAGTTGTGGGGATGGATAGCAAGGGAGAGGCTAAGTTGGTGACACAGAGCACATAAATATTTAGCTGTCACCTAGTGCCCCATAACTTATATTTCAAGCACGAGTTAAGTATGTAACCAAAAATGAGTAGCATGTTGATGTCATCCCTGAAGCCTCTCACCTTTCTCTAATGAGAAAAGACAAGAGAGAGGAACATGCTAATGTCAGTACCATGATGTTTCAGACCAACAACCATGTAAAAACCTTACTTGTTTTATGTCTGGACAATGAAAAGTGTCTAGTAGTTTGACTACATTGTCATCATCTGAACAAAAAATACTGGCTGTTTCAGGCTGATTGAACTGAAGGAAATGCAGGCTTTGACCACGGTTCTGCAAGCATTGAAGAGCTTCACTCTTCTAAGTAGCTCCAGTGGAACTGGGTTGCCTTCCTGATTTACCAAAGGAGGGGGACTCATGGCCATAATATTGTTTTGTAACAGGAAGGCCCAAAAGGACCTATCTGCAACATAAAGAACATTCATTAGAAAAGTTAATAGTGGTCTTGTTCAGAATAAAACTTTTGGATAGAAAAAATATTCAATTATTGCTGGCAGAGTGGAGACAGTTATTCTTAAATATTTGCTGGGGCACTTATCCTCCTGGCAAGTCACAGCAACAAGGAAAGGCTTTTAATCTTTCACAAGAATTTAAGAATCACTAAAAGTTCATAATAAGCATGCAGGGTGGGTGTTGCAGCCAGAATGATATATACAATTCTAAGATGGACTTGGTCTTATAGTATTTTGATTATGAGTTAGCTTTAACATGAGGATGCTGGTTTGGGTTTTTTTCCAACATTTCTAGCATGTGCTTTTCATGACAGAAGACCCAGCATGAAATTTCCCTAAAGCAGATCAGGGAGCCTGCTGATGGCTTGGGGAGTTCATTCACTGATCCTGTTATCAGACTTGTCTCCGTGTGCTGACAACAGAGGTGGTCACATCTCTGACCACACAGGGTCACATCTTGTTTTCCAAACATGCATTCCTCTCACGGGAGCTCTGTCATAGGGTAACTTTTTCTCCCACTTGATAATGATGAGCCCCTTCTTGTTGCTTTCCCCGTACACATTTTCCAGCCAATCCCCACACAACTGCTGTTCTTAGCATAGCTCTGCATGCATTTGCACACGTGTGAGCTCCAAAGGTTCTTAACCCTCTTGTCTTCATCCACAACTTTTTGTTGGAATCCATGTTTCTAGATCTAAGCCTCCGGTTTTGCAAAACAGAGGGGTCGTGGATTCAGCTTTGTTTCTCTCAGCAGAAAGACTACTTGGGGCATTTTCTCCCATGTCTCCTCTTTTTGTCCTCTCCTTGTTTTCCTCTTCCCTTGTGACTGCTGTCTTTGCAGAGTGGTGGTGAATGACTTTTAATGAATATGGGAGAAGGCACAGAATTCTTTGCTAAAGGAGAATGTCTTTGAGCCAGAGCCCTGGTGTGAGGTTTTTCTGCTGCAAACTTAACTTGACCTCTCCAAAACTTTGCTTCTAATCTCCTGCTCTCACAGGTACAGCTGACCTGGTCATACCAAAACTGAAAACATGACACTGATTTCTCATTCTAAAAGTTCATCCAATCTAGCCAGCTTGGGGTTTGGAAGGAGCTCTGCCAGCAGCCCTGTCTTCAGCTACAGTACGGGCATGTCTGCTGAGCACTAAGCCAGCCACTTGGAAGGGAATATGTAAGCTTTGCTTATTTGCCTTTCCCTCACTTAATTACAGAGTCCTCCAGAATTTTCTCCAAGGTTTTATGAAAATCATCTGGTAGAGCATCTAAAGATTTAATGTAGTAAACAAGTAAACAAAAATCTGCAGCTTAGAAGGCCAAATTTCAATTTTATTTATTTTATAATCCATAGTTTCACTGGTGACAGCGGTTTTGTACAGGTTATAAGTGCAAAAGAATGTGAGAAAGGCTTCATGCTCATCTTTGGCAAATGTTGTGTCCCATCTGTTTGTCACTATTAGAACATTTCTTCACTGGCAGATGAAAAACAAAATGTACAAAAGGATGCCGTAAACTATTCCATACTATCATCAGTACAACCAAACGCAAGCAGTCATTACTCTGGTAATGATGTAGCCTCTCACTTTGGAACTGTCAGAGGCCTTCAACCCAACACATTCAGTGACTAAATGGCATACTTGAGGCACAAGAAATGGTGAAGTCTTTGGAACAGGAACCAAGAGAAATGATTGCGTGTCTTTACATTCGATTTAGAAAATAGTGTCTTGTGATACAAAATTCCCACTTTGTGGCTCTGCTTGTTACTCAAGGTTTTTTTGTGTCAGGCAAAAGATGAAAATCTCAAATAAGATACTGTATCTTTATATTATACATCTGCTTTATCCTCCAAAGGAGTTGAGACGGAATGGGATCAACTAAAAAATGACCTGTATTTGTAGCATCTCCTCTATGAGCCCTGAAGTGAAGTTCAGAAGAGTTCTGAGCAGGCTGAAAGAGAGTTACTTAAAATGGGCATTTAGAAGGACTGCAAGATTTGTTTAACCTCTTTAAACTTGAGATATCTTTTTGCTGGTGAGCCATTTTCTGATGACAATATATAGATGTCTCTTGTCCGTTTAAAGGATCCAGAATCCTTCCCTCAATGACAAATACATGCCAGAGATTTTAGCTAACTTTCAATTATTCCTGAAGATTATGGATGTAGTTATTTCAAAAACCAAACTACCCAGCTGCAGTTGCAAATTTTTATTTGCAATATTGGAAGCTCTGTTAAAGTCTGGCTAAAAGCTAACTTCCAGCTTGAGTAACCATGCTTTGAAAATTGTTTCTAAATTCCTCATCTGTAGAGCTTTAACAAGCTCTTCAAGGGGGATGGGACCATGGATTTAGAAAAGTGCTAAGCACTTTCTGTGTCATGCGTATAACACAAACAGTTGTTTTGTGGTGTGTACAGGGTTAGTTCTGCTCGTGGAAAGGAGGTGTTGATTCTTCGGCAGGGGAGGGAGACCCTTAATCTAAATGTAGGCATGATACCCCTTTGTACCTCCATCTTATGCCTTACTTACTAATCCCTGAGCCCCTCAACCCTACTGGCAAACGTAAACCAACACAAACCCCCATTCACTCAAGGGAAAGGTTCAGCACTAAACACGAGCTCTATGACTGAACACGCCTCTGTGGTGTTTGGAGTGTACAAGCTGAAATACACCTGCCAGGGTGGCATCAAGCACCGCGAGAAGCTGCTCAGGCCTTCAGCAGTGCTGCCGTCCAGCACGCTGTTAAAGCGTGGCTCCCTTCCAGCACCAACGTGTTACACTGGAGGTGTCTAATGGCATTCACAGAATTAGCTAGTGAATTTACTGCACATAAATTACTCTGTGGTATTCCAAGGGTGGCTGTACACCACTTGCTTCCCATGCAATGAGTTTTCCATCTAGGCAAGCCCGAGTGCTGTTTTAAGTGATTTTAATGAATGTTTTGCAATCTGCCAAGTCATGGCAGCCCACTGTAGAAAAAGTACAAGGCGTAGTGGGTAAAAATTGAAAGATGGGAAATTTAGGTGAGATACTAGGAAGATATTCTTCCCTGTGAAGGTGGAGAAGCCCCGGTACAGGTTGCCCAGAGAGGCTGTGGATGCCCCATCCCTTGAAGCGCTCAAGGCCAGGTTGCACAGGGCTCTGAGCAACCTGGTCTAGCAGAAGGTGTCCTTGCCCACGGCAGGGGGGATGTGGGGACTTGGATTAGAGATTCAAAGAAGTTTTTCCACAGTTTGGATGGTCAGGCATTGGAATGTGATGGAGTTACCATCCCTAGAGGTGTTTAAGAGGCGTCTGGCACTGCTGCTGGGCAATGTGGTTTAGGGTTTACAGGGGTAGTGCTGAGCGGATGGTTGGACTCTATGATCTTAAAGGTCTCTTCTAATCTTTATGATTCTATCTGTAAGGTCCTTTCTACGGTTCTACGATTGTTCACCGCCAGCCAGTGCACACACACTGCCCAGAGCCGGCATTCCGGGGGCAGTTACTGTGACAGCACCTCGCGGTTACAAAGGACACACCGCTCTGTCCGTAGGTGGATCCGGGATTAGTGTAGGCCCATTTGAGCGCCTTACAGCCGCTGCTTCGCTTTCTGACGCCGAGGCCTTGGCTCCCGGGGCCTGCTCTCCCGAGCACCAGGCCCGGGGGCACCGAGGCGGCCAAGGCTGCCAGGCAGCCCCGGGGGGTGCCGGACCCCGGCGCGGGGGCCGGGCCGGGCCGGGCAGGGGGTGTGGAGCGCCCGCCTCTCGCG